>QKYT01000310.1:0-95728 GCA_003550305.1 Glomus cerebriforme | reverse complement strand
GAGATTTTGAATCATCTTGTAATTCTTCAAATATTAAAAAAAGGATATCTTTGTTAAGTTTAGACATTATTTTATTTAAAGAAAAATAAGAAATATGTTTGAAAGGTGCGAAAATTGTAAATTAACTAAACTTGTGAATTCATATAATAAAGACCGGAATTTAAAACTCCGAATGGGTAATAGAACTCTGATCAATGTAACATTCCAGCTAATTCCACCGATCTCATTTATAAGCCGAAAAAAAGACATTAATCTTTTTAGAACGTGATATAGTGTCATAGTAAATAAATATGTACGCCATGAATATTGTGTGATACCGTTCGGTTTCAATTGTAATTATATGATTTTAATGATTTTATAAATCGAATAAATCGCTGATCTAAGCTTGTACAATGTACATAAGTTTAATTGATTAAGTGATACAATAAATTATGCTGCATCTTCAATTGAAAGATATGATATTATAATATGAGTAAAGTTATAGATTTTGACTCATTTTTATATTCTTATTATTTTTACCTTTTTTTTTAATAATTTCGTATTAATTTTCATATGGTATCTTTAATTATATTATTATCACAATTTTAGTAATCCTTTTAAAAACTATTCCATCTAACCCCCTCTACCCCTCTTTAAACTCCCTCTTCTCTTCCTTATACTGTATATGAGAGCTTTCTTGTATCAGGCAAGGAAAGCCGGTCAGATAGTCGAGTATCTCCTAACTGGCTGGTTGGTTTTTTTTTCTCCTTTAAACTCCCTTTTAACTTCCTTATATTGTATATGATATCTTCCTCATATCAGGCAAGGAAAGCCGGTCAGATAGTTGAGTATCTCCTAACTGGTTGGTTGGTTTAGATTAGAATTCCCTCCTCACTTATTTCACTTAATTTCAAAAAATCCAGTAACTCTAAGGATACCATCTGTCACTGCAATCTGAAACCTGAAATCTGATTTTCATAAAAAGAAGATAATTAAGATATTATTGGATTTAAGAGAGAACCAATTTTATTAAAAGAAAATGATATATAAAGCAGAAAAATAGGATGTGCATGATCATAATAGATCTTTTAAACAGCAAAGACAAAAAGAATCTAAGGATAATATACAAATATACAATCGCAACAAGATGAAAGCGACAAATAAATGGATGAATAAAAAATTGATGAAGACTAAATAAATCATTGTGAACGAAAATTTCAATGAAAAGAAACAAGGAGAAAGCTAAGAAAAATGAAATGTCAATTTGAGGAAAACTAAACTGATAGAGAATAAAAAGTGCCAGGAATATTGGGGATCACTTACAAAGTGTGGAAAAAAAGTGAGAATTATTGAGAAAATAATGAATACAATAATTGAATACAAAAAGTATTTTGATAGCTGGAACCAAGAAATAAAATGGGAAAAGTTATCATGTTAATTGAAACATACGAAAACTAATTTGGAATAATAAAGATATAATAAGTTAGAAATAGAAAGAAATAATGGTGTGAATTAGAGTAAAACAACAAGAAGAAATCAAACAATAATAATAAAATGAAAAAAATTGGAAAAATGAAAAAAGTACAATATATGGACATATGGAAAATATTCAACAATGTCAGAAACTGCTAATAGAATCAGAAACAATATTTGTATAACAGTTAGTAAAATTAATGGTTTATTCGGATAGAAATATAGAATAGATTAGAGACATTTAATTAAAATAATCAAATGAACAAATTATCATTTGTTTTTGTATTTAATAAAAAATCATTAAAATAAAATGTGTGATATTTATTTGGAGTATTGTGTTGCTATACAAGAATTCTGTAATTACAAATGCAAAGTTAATAAGTTCATTTGCATTATTATTTAAACAGTTCAATTTATTACATCTGTTTATAGTTTATCTGCTTTTAATTTTTGATTTTATAGAGCTATATCCATCAAACATTTGAAACTAATCTTGCTATTTGATCTTTATATCTTTCAGTTTTTGAATCAATTTTTATATTCTAAGTAATAAATATTATTAGGAATAAAAGCTTTTGATAGAACAGACTTTATCAAAAAAAAAATCTATGGAAGAAATTGAGGGCATTATTATAAGTAATTTAAAGCTTTTTTTTAAGACTTCATCATCTTCAATATTTTATTTGATAATATATTGCGATTTTCACTTTCAAACAAGGAGTATGATTTGATAACTAGCGATTCCAATCAATAATTTCTTTAACTCACAAGTTATCTCGCTCAAATAATGAAGAAAACGTATTCTTTCTAACGAGAGAAAGTCTTTTGAAGCAATAAGTGAGACAAGTTGCAAATAAGAGCAAATTCTTTTGAATCCAACTAATTCATTTTCAATTAAATAAACTTGAATGTAATTAAATAAATTTCTACTAATTTATTTGATGCAATTAATAATATAAGATGTCTTCACTACGTAATTATTAAAATCATCATTATATCATTTTTAACTAATAATTTCAACTAATTTCAAATGTTATCCTTCTTTCTTTCGAGTAAAAGATTTTATCAAATCCACCAAAAGATATTAATTTTGAGGTCAATTTTAGATAATGGTATCAAGAATAAAGATCGATAGAAAGAAATCAAAATATATTAGTAGCATGATCAGAAATATTTAAAAATATGTTCTTAGGAGAAATGAAAGAAGCTATACAAGATAATAGAATTTCAAGAATTTTTTTCCAAAAAACATTGAAAGTTAATATTGAATATTTATATACAGGAAAAAATGAACCTGACAATTGAATTATTGAAATAGTTGATTATTAAATTGGGTCGAAAGGAAAAAAAAAGAAAAATAATTATAGAGGAACAAATTAGATATCAAATAGAGAATGTAACTTATCAATTTATTTTATTTTATTTTATTTTATTTTATTAAAATATGAATTATTTTTTTAAATATAATTTGAAAATACTATTTTTGTATAATCCATTAAATTATCCAGTCAATCAACATTAAATTGTTCAGTTGAAAATAACAATCTTCAAAAAGAATTTAAAATATTTGAAAAAGAAAGTAATATAACCTTACACTTGGCCAGATATATTGTATGTTAACCTATAGCTGTTTCTCCTGATTTTGGCTTTCCATAATGTATATTCAAATCCAAGCTAAAATCTCAAAAAAAAAAAAAAAAGAAAAGAAAAAAAACTGTCAACAGGCAATGCATGAATATGCTTCGTTTATCCCCCCGTTAAGCCAATGAGTCTGGTGACCTAATACACCCTTACGAACAAACCCACAACTACTTGACTGTTATGAGGAAGGCACATAACCAATTTCTCCTCCGGAATCAGTAGACCTTACAGCTGGCCATCCTGATTCTGGCCGAACTGAATTATTATAAAAAATAATTAATTAAACAATAATTTAATTTATAAAATTATTAATAAAAATTTCAATTTGTAAATTGGATCTTTTTTGTATTTCTTCTATAATTCAGAGCTTATCAAAGAATTACACTGCTGACTGCACCAACAAGTCCAGTGAAGACTAGAGAGAATAGAAAGGGACTAAAAAAGTCCTTAAAAAAAGTTTCTATTTCCCATAAGTTTTCCGCTTACTTCTGCGTAACTTTCAGTAGACAAAATGTGCTATATAGTATGAGCCCATCAAAAAAATTGTTATATTAAGAGACGTATTACGTAACATTTTTATTTTATCTTTGGTAATATGATTTAGTAAACAAACAAATTTAAACATGCATAATGATCCACGATCTTGGTAGTACCAGATACAATCAGTAGTATAAATAATTATATCAATCACATAATTTTAATGTTATTACAATCGCGGAATTCATTGTAAACATTATATATGTGAGGTATTATCTCATTTTTGTTTGACGAATCATCAAAGGAATTAGAAAGAGTTTCGTTCCTTTGGTTAGTAATTTAAAAAAAATCTATTGAAATATTACCCGCGTAAAAATTTTATAGAATCAATATATTATTTTATTATCAATAAAACTTTTCCCTACCAAAAATTTTTTGCATCTTTGAGAATTCAAAATATTAGAATACATGCATAATTTATTTATTTCTTCTTAATACGTGGACATGAGCATTCTCAATAAACATTCCTTTCTATTCTAGAAATACATAGGGATCCACAACTTTTGATTCTAAGATTTTGTTATATTCGCAAACTAATCTCTATGAATATATTAACAGCCTTTTTTGTGGTTATATTGTTGCATAATTGGAATTTGGTATGTATGGAAATCATCCCGCATCGCCAGCTAGAAACTCTTATTCGAATGTTCAAGTTCAATTAAGTAAATGTTAACTTCATACATATTGATAATATTTGCAATTTTCCTATAATTAATAAGAGGGAGGATAATACTCTTCATCCATTGGTTCATACATTTCCCGTTGCAAAATGGGTACGTTTCTGTCAGAAATATAGACAATGTTTACTCCATTGTAATGATTGTTGGATGCGTCCACTGTATTTTATCGAATGACGGAGTTTAAAAACATTCGTCAACCTTTTTTTCCAATTAATCAATTGTTTATTTATTAAACTTTTTGATTAATTCCTAGAACTTGGCGATGCCCTCCTATGATGTCTTGTCATTGTTTAATCTGCTGGATACTTCATGTGACTTTTAAACATGGATTGATTCAGTATTTTCTACCATCCATAGCGAAAGTAACAAAGCTATAATTTTTTTGACTTGATTTGAAGGTGAATCCACGATGATTGAGACGTTCAATATCAAGAATCAAAGCACAATCACTCGCCATCTCTCATGTAATTATCTATTTTTATTAAAAAAAAACAAAAATTTAGTTATTAAATTAAAAAGAAAATAAAGATTCAATTTATTTATATTACCAAAACTGTGCATGTATAAGTTGCAAATGATCTTTTGATTCTTGAGCCTTTAAAATCATCAGAGTCTAATTTACTCAATTTTTTTTATATCATCTTCCATTTTCAATGATTTTGATGGCATGACTCATTGAATTTTTCTTTAATCGTTGCTTTATGAATATTTTATTAAAGCTTTTGAGCCCTATATTTATCACCAAATCATATTTTGTTAATTTATTAATACAATTTTCGCATAAACTTACTTTCTTTATATAAAGAAAATAAAACTTACTTTGGCACTTTCGATAGGGGTGTGCTAATAAATGCCACTATCTCTTACCCACGTTTAATTACTGTTCACAGGGAACCTTTTTCCATTTCAGTCTTCAAAGTTTCATTTGAATATTTGCTAGATCTGCACTGGAGATTGTTCCACTCTTAAAGCTTTGTAACAAAACCTTCACGCCTTGAATAATGGCGCCTCTGCAACCATACATTAATGAATAAGTTTGTAAATATTATTTCCCTTCGATCTTGGCGGCCTACTTAAAGAGAATCAATTTTCAACGATTATGAACATCAGATTCAGTAGGTAAGATTTCATTTTCACTTACTTTATGTATAAGTGTGGTCACTAATTCCAATTACTCTAATGTAGTATTCATTATTGATTGAATATCTCCTGAAGATTCTACGTTCTACGTTCTGAAGGATTCTTATCTTGTGTGTCAAATTTTGTTAATCTTGTCATGAAAGAAGCGCTATTGTACAAGTATGGGTATAATTAATTATATTAGAAGGACAAATTAAATCAAAAAAAAAAAAAAAAAATTTGTAATCATACTTTACATCATAATATCCGGTAAATCCGGTCGTGTGAATCTTTCTGTTAAGAACACAACATAGTTTCAAATTTTGATTAGTTTCATCGTAAACCACCTTGCCCATTAATAAAGGATGAACGTCAAATATTAGCATCGGTACCCTATAATCAACAATCTTTTCAAATATGGGATTAGTTAAAAATGTAGAAATATTAATATACAAAATGTTTAAAAATATTATAAAAAAGTATAATAATAATAAATTAACTACTTACATAAAGATTCAATTAAACAAAAATAATTTTTGAACTCCTTGATAGATTTGGATCATCGACGATTCTTTTAATATCATAAAGAAAAATATTTAATATCCTTTTTTAACTTTCACATAGACGTTCTATTAATTTAAGGATATATTGAACTAGCCAGGGATCCTATTAAAAATTTACGTTTAAGGAATGATTTGGATCAGTTCACAGGTTGTCAGCCTAAAAAAAAACAACCAAATCCTAAATATATAGAATATTATTACCTGAATATCAAGAACAATAGATAGTTTGATTGCCCGATACAGCCAAGACCTTCCAACCCATCAAAGCTCCGGCTTCCTTCGGTTGCCCAGGATCCACTTCGCCTCGACGAACCTTCTAGCCAAGGTCCAATGAGCCCAATCCTTAGAGCCATTCCTTTTTTCTCAAAGTTACTAACGTCTGATTATTAGATACCCATCTAGTCTATAAACGATAATTTTTTTTTCTGTTTTGTAAATTAGGAAATTAACACAATATATAATAGATAAGATACAAGCTTGGAATTCATTGTAAAATGCTAAGGTGAAATAATATAAAGAGGTTTATTGGGATGAACATACAATTTTTTTAGGTGAATAGGATTTTTTTTTTGTAAGACTAAATGGATAAGACGATGGTATAAATATAAGTAATCGATCCCGATCCCAACGTGATGGGTACTCTCGATTAAATATCAATATCTTCTAATTGTATATTTAAAAAAAAGAGATGGCTTTATTATAATTTTATACTTCTATAATAATACCGTTTCGTAAAATATAATAATTACCTTACAAATATTGGTTTCTTGATTTAGTTTAATCGTCAGCTTTCTTAAAAATAATTTTTGTTTATCTGCTTAGTTAAAAGGGATTAATATAATTATTCATGGCATCACAATATGTTTGATTTTCTTCTTTACTAGGAAAATGAATATTTAATTATATATTATATATAATAATAATAAATACCTTTAAGTATTTTGTACTCGTTGAACTACTTGCTTCACTTGAACGATGTATTGAGATCTTGATTCAGAAGGCGTGCACAATTTATTATTTAAAAAAAAACCGCAAAAAAAAACTGTCCAAATAAGATTAAATCTCATTAAAGTGAAAAAGCTCTTTAAATATATCTATATCCTTATTACTTTCTAATCATCCTGAACCAGGAAGATTCTTGTGTAAAAGTTTGTAATAATCAATGCTTGTCAACGTGAAAGTTTACGCCAAAGAAATCTGTACACCGGAAATTCAGCAGGCGCCACCTATATAATATTAGGAATTTAACCAAATATAACATATCTTCCCACTTCTTCATTATTAAAAAAGATAATTTTATGACATTTAATAAGTCATAATTTTACCATCATAATTTATACCTTACGAAGATCATAATAAATCTTTGGAAATTCACATAATTGATTTTAGCTAGCAGCTTTCTTGGAAAATAATTTCTTCCGCTATTAGAAAATAGATTATTACAATTTTATTGTAAAATTACAAAATAAATGTTAAATATGTGTATAGAAACTAAAAGTTAAAACGTATGCAAAATAAAAATACCTTCAATTTCAGGCACAGACATTCGACTATTTGTTTTACATAAGCATTCTTTTTGTAGAAGGCGTATCCTAATAAACTAGTTTCGCCTTATAGCCTAAACCCTCCTAAACTAGTTTCGCCCGAATCATTAGCGTATCCTATCATAAATTATCTAGTTAGTTTGAAATATAAACTATAAAGTGGCGCATAATCTTATATAAAATCATAAATTAAAATTTACCCAAGTACACAATATTGCGAGAGAACTTTATGATCTACAAACGATTCCCGTAACCAGTTGTTTTATTCAATAAAGAACTAATAGAGCATCAGTATTACACTGGAGTTAAGGGAAGAGTATCATAAACAATTCTTTCATTACCTTATCATTTAGATCACTGCAGATTTCTTGAACATATTAATTTGTCTGTTATTTTCATAATAAACTTGTGATGGACAATATTCAGTAGGAAGAATTATTGGACGAAATTTTTTATTTAAAATTAAATCTTCAATCTCGTGAATATTTTCAAAAAAGTTCTTGTGGCGCTTGATTAATAGCAAGAGGGCAAGCGATTAAAAAAAAAAATGGAATAATTCAATATACTTCTTTCAATTTTTTGTAAACTCTAAACCTGTAAATAATATTATTTATAATACATAGGATTGATGGATTAAGAATATTAACTTGGTAATTATAAATTACAAAAGTCTTACCATTCTGATAATTAGATAGATTTCTAATAATTTCTCAAATGGTCAACGAGTCCTCGTAAACTAAAATAGAGAATCATTCATACAATACAGTTATAAATTTCAATGTCTTTTTTGTAAATTTTGCATTATTTAAAATTGATTTGTATTTATTAGATGTAGAATAAATGATCAACACGAGATAATTTAGCCTCATGTACGTTAAAATATACATGTAATCATTGTAATGATTGTATCAAATGTCAATTGCATCATATGTTTCTATTTCTAAACTATAATTGCAAGTTATCAACAGGTGCTGCACCAATTATTTTTCTTTACACCAAGTCTTTCCTTTTAGATAACATAAGCAACATGTTATTGTTTCCGAATTTGGAATAAATCAATCTTGTGATCGAGACCGAATGCCTGTAATCCTGTATGACATCCTTTTTTGACCCGCATAAGCTGTTAAAAAAAATACGGTAACATCAGAGGATCGGGGCATGTGGCAAGCATTGTTCAACCAAACATTATCAGTGTGTAACAAAATAATTCTTATTTGCTATTTTGCTAAGGTTTTGGCCAGATTGGCCAGATCTGCAAATAAGGTCAATGTTAATTTCGATCACATGAATTAACTAATTAAACTAAATAAGTGCCGATAATTTCAGAACTTGTCTGGCCTAATAATTTTCATAATCTTTGCCACTTAGCCGAAATGGTCTGAAATTGAAAAAATCATTTCAACGCTGGTCAAAATTTTTAATATACAGTACAAAGCATTTAATTCTTTCATTCTAAAATTTTTTTTTTGCAAAACTTTACACGAACTTTCCCAGAAATATCATACCAACAAAAATTTTGACTTTTGGCCGAACCTTATATATAAAAAAAAAATTTTTCTAAACGGATCAAATTTCGCCCTCAATTTTTAACCAATCACAGTCGCGTTGGTCATCTGAACTGGTATCTTGCCAATCTAGCCAATCAAGAAGAAATTCCGTCATGCTCATGTTTATTTATTTACGCTTTACACAATTACACACTATTTCTTTGGTGTACTGAATTCTTCGCGTCTTTTCGTGTACATTTCCCAGCCTTCACATATTTTTTATTGTTTAACTATGGAAGACAAACAAGAATTAAGACGTTCACCAGTAATTAACAATTCACCAAAACGTCGGAGTTCTCTAGTACGCCATCTATTGTTAACTGTTAATAATGCATTACATAAAATAATAAGCTGTTACGTTTTTATTAGTTACCACCGCCTACTAAAAGTATTCTAAAGAAGAGTGAAAATACTACGATTTTTGATATTCTACAAGACGAAACTAATATTTTATGTTTATTATGGAAAAGGAACATTGATGAATCAGAAATTACAGAGAAGTATGATTATCAAATTATTATTTTTATTAATTCAATTGAAATAATATTAGTATAATTAATATATTATTAGTGACGACGAGCAGCGTAAAAAATCTTTAGAGAAAAAGGTCACTTTTGCTTCAAAAGCTCGTCTTCGGTAATTTCAATTCAAATTATGATATGTAATTCTGGAGGTTTATTTCGAATAATTGAAATTCTTATTTGGGGGTTATTTTTTTTAGTATATACGTAGAAGAAGATGATGATTAAGCTACAAAAAAACAAACACCGCAAAAAAAAAAAAAAAAAAAAAATTTAAGTCCATAATCTAAAATATAAGGCTATTGGTACAATTTTATTTTAAGCTGTGATACTAGCAATATTAGGAAAATTATTATATATTGTATCAATTTGATGATTAAAGATATTATTCATAATAGAGCTCTTTATTAAAAATTGATAGAGTTTCGAATAAAAATATTTAAATATTTTGATTTACCGACGAGATAAATGTATACAAATAAAAATAAATAAATATTATTATACAGTATTTCTTTTTTTCAATTTCTCTAGTTTATTCCAGTAATGGATTTAAAGTTTCCATTTATTCCTGTTTTAGGTGTAAGCATTTCTTGAATACATTCAGGTACAATTTACGGTAATGTTAAAAAAGGATATAAAAGGTTTGTCTTGATGAACAGTAATCCGCTCAAGAAAACAACCCAAGACTGGATTATCTCTGCCCCCCCTTCAAGACTACATACGCAATCTATTCATTATTACATCTGTTAGATTATTAGTCACCCGCATGCCATATAATTAGACGCAAATTTTATAGTTGTCTTCGTATATCTCTCATTGAAACATTCAATTTTTTCATCAGATTCATCATCATCACTCAACATCATCGTCATTGATCAAGTGGATATGAACTAGTTTCATCTCTACTTTCACTTCTGCCAAAACATCTAAATATGCTCTCATCACATATTTTTATTGTAAGTACCCTCCAAAGATCCCTCCCCATTTCTTGTACAATCCTAAAACCTTCTCATAAATAAGATCTCTGAAAATTTCATTTTTTGATATCTCAATCTCTTAAAACTACAACAGTATAAAGCATATAGTTAGAAGATGCTTGTTAAATGCTTTTTAATCTTTTGTTGGCGAACAAATTAGAACTGTCTTTGACTTCAGATTCGTGCCAATGTTTTTTCATCTACAATATATCAAACTTTTTAAATTCGTCATCATCAAGTGAAAAATAGGAAACTTTTTTCTTCACTAAGTAAAATAGATAAAGTGGATGTCGTATATAATTAATTTACCATTTTTCACAAGAAAATAAACTAGATATTAACCGAAAAAGGTTTCCTCAACGCTGGGATATGAGATCTTTTATTTCGTCGTCAAGAACGATGTAAAGCAGGTCATGGTAGCGTTCGTGGATGAATAGAATTGAAGATTTTAAAAAACGGATATCATCGGATAATTCAAGAAACTCCATATATTATTATTGTTCATACTCTGTATCATTAAAAGCTTCCCAAAATTTCTTCAGGGCTTCTTTATCCTCAATCTCTAACTTTCGTGCGCTTGGTAGGAGGTTCTAACGGAAATGAACGTATAAGGTACGAGTTAATATTCGAAATGAAAGGAACAGTGGTTATCAAAACTCAAGCCAAGACGCACTTCAGTTGCATTTGAAACAACGTTTCTCTTTTATCCGTTTCAGGGTTTCATCTGATTTTTTAGATTAACATCACACTAATGTGGGCGATTATTTTAATAAAAATCCTTTTAAGATATTTTTCGAGGAAACTTTGAAATGAGGCGTTTTTATATCATTATAAACCATTTATAAAGTTGCACACAATCAAATTATCAGAGTTATCAGAGAAATCAATCGTCGCACAAATTGGTGATTAACAAAATTTTATTTGATTCACGACCACGTGCCATCAAACGAAACTGGAACGCGGTTCTGTCAACTTCCCTTCCTTCCCTCACAATGATAGTAATTTGAATAATTCTATGAAAAAAAAAAAAAAAAATGATAAAATCTATAAAATAATAATAATCTATTAATAATGACCTATTATTTTAAATTTTTCAACAACACCTAATTTAATATATTTTTCAATTATATCCCTAATTCTATCATTTTGAGTTAAGTCATAACCATCATTTTCATAAACCATTAAAGACAATGCTTTTCTTGGCGTACGATTCGACCATTCTATAAAAAAATTTTCCACTTCTTCAGGAAGTAATGTCGAAGGTGTACGCACATAATAAGAATAAGTTAATTTTAACTCATGAAAGTGTTCATTTGAGTAATTAACAACAATTTTAAATATATCCACTTCTTTTGGATACTCTTCGCAACACCAAACTCTAATAGTTTCCAAATTATGAAGATGAATAAAAATGATTTTCAATGTTTCTAATTCATTGTTTTTAAATCCCGTAGATAACCTTATAAGGTTAGGACAGAATTTAACAATAGCAAGATTTAATAAATTATTACCTTCATGAACATAAAATTCTATTAAATTTTGTCCATTATTTTCCAAGAATTTTATCAAGAATTCATTTCTTGGACATTTATATGTAAATTTTAAACTACGTAAAAAAGGGAAATTAACGGATCGAAATATATAAAAGTCATCAAAAGAATCCGAATTACGAAATGATAAAATCATTTCTTTCAAGTTCCTAAGATTTCCGATAAATGCCAATGGAATGAAATAAATACTTCCATGAATGATTAATTGATCGAAATTATTTGGAATAAATGATAATTTATCATTATTATCTTCAATATTACAATGCCATAAGTATATTTGTAAACAATTTAAATTTTTTTGAACAGCAATCAAATTCGCCAATTCATCCAATTCATTCGTCATATTTTTTCGTTGAATTATTATTTTGATTGATAAAATATTATGACATATTCGAGATAATTGATATATCAAATTAGGATTGACATCTGAATCATAATATAATTCCGAAAGATCTTTTAAACAATTCTTTGCTCTTGGATATGATATAAAATTTACGTTCTGATTAAATGAGTCTACGCTTAATTTTAATTCCTTTAATGAAGAAATTTGACTCATAAGCAATTTATAGATTTCCTGTAACACTTTATATATTTTTTGTGTCGAAATTTTTTTTCTAAGTAATAATCTAATATTATAATTAATCTCATATATTGATATCATTTTACAAAATGATACATAATTAAAAGTTGGATATTTGGTGCTTAATCCATTCTTTTCTTTTAATTCTAATGGTAGACATCCAATTATTGTATCGTAATTTCTGATCTTTTTCCAAAAAATCCTGACAGAAGCTTGACACCAAATTCGATTAACTAATAAACACGAGTACATTGTAAATTTATCTTCCTCTAAATATTGAAAAATTTCGATAAGGCAATCAACAGGAAGTTGTGACATTTTGTTTCTAAAAAAGTAATTATGGGTGGTTTAAAAAAAATCTAATAGTAAGGGGTAAAAAAAAAAAACTTTTTTTTTTTTTTTTTTTTTTTTGAAAAAAAGATTGTTTTTTTTTAGATCGTAAATTCGATGTTATTTTATTATTGAATTATATCACATGCTTTAAGTTTTTGGTTCAATTCCCAATTTTGTTTTTCCAACTTGAGAACCTCTTTTTTTGTCTTTGAAATTAATTTTTGGTATCACATAATCTTTACTCTTTAGAGAAAGGATCGTGTAACATTTTCATATAATGCAACACACACGAGGGTTTAATTCCCATTAATAGATATCCGGATTTACTTCAACTTCTCACTTTAAACGGGAAGCACGATTTCCTCAGATGCAAAAGAAATATTAAAACCAATTAGATATTCAGCATCATAACCTTAAAAACCGACACAAAATGCAGTAAGTGTGACGAATAGGATATTTATAGGCAGCATTACGCATTATAAAAGTTATAAGAGCTATATATTTATTAAGTTTTATATATGTGCATGTTTTTTAATAATTCGTTTAAATCATTAATCATTTTAATTTCTCTGCGACCCATAAAACCTAGACTATAATTTGACAAATATACTGTAAGAAAAAAAAACCTATAAATTTTGTCGCTGATCCCTTTCTATGATCAATGCTATCGCGTTAACCAATTTTTTTTTATTTTGGTATTTCCTTTACTTCTAATTCACCTGTTCCTACTACTTATTTGTAGTTCTTCAAACATTATAGGACCTGACAAAAAGTAGGATTTGAGAAGTTGTTTGACTTGTTCGGTCGTCTTTTTTGCGTTTATCAAATTCTTGACGTTCACCAAATGTCCTTTTCAAGTCAAAATACTGTAACTTGATCTGGAAAAAAGGTAAATTATTAATACCTTATGTTTATACTAAACGCCAATTGAACATTTTATTTATCTTAATTCATTTTTTTCTCCTTAGAATGAATTACATTAGAATTTTTTTTTTTTTTTGATGTCAGATAGAATAATATTCGATCATTGTTTGAATATAAGATATTAAGATAGAAAATGAAATTATTTATCAGGTATAGTATGTACCTTTTATCTGATACCTTTGTGTTGCTTCTCAAATGTTCTTTTCACAATATAGCCACTAACTTTTTATCTGATCTCTAAAATCAATTTTTCGATTAGCTTCTTTGGATCATCTGTTTGGGTTTTGATACTAGCAAATTAGAAATAATATTTTTTTGATATAGTACGATCTGAGATTACTGTATTTGATTTTATGAATTCTTTGATCTTTCATGATTTTTTTTTTTAGTATTGTATCAATAGACGAATAAGTATTTAAGGTTGAGTGAAGAATATGCACAAATATGACAACACTTCAGTTGTTGGCCAAACAAAATGTGATTAATTAGCGATACCTCAAAGTTGAATTTTATCTTTTAGTTTTTTTGGACGCTGAAAACTTACCATATAAGGATGTTTCCTCGGATATCCTTGATTACACTTATTATGCGTTATGTTCAAGAAACAGGTTGGGCAAGCAATGTTCACTAAAGTGATGATTATCAAAAATAATAAAAAATTAAATTTTTAAACGAATTAATGTTGGATCGTAAGATACAATCCGCACAAACCAATTTATTATTATTTTATTTGCAACAAATAATAAAAGTATTTATTAAAACAACTAAAATCTAATGATACTATAAAGAGGTTACAACAAAAACGATGAAAATAATCAGTAACATAGGGCCAAAATTTGGTCGTAAGTGTCCATATCGTTAATGATCAACGTCAACTACTTCAGCAGAGCTATGACAAATACAGTATTTCAATATGATGTGATATCTATTGCAAACTTTGGGTAAAAAAAAAAAAAAAAAGAAATTGTAAAAATTGTCACCGCATTCAAACGATTTTAAAAATAAAATTTTATATATACGTTTGAATAAGCGTCATGACTAATGCTGGCCAACCCTTCTTAAAGCATTATAAAATCTGCTCAAATCGGCCCATAATCTGGGCTGGTCGACGTCTGACGTAACAAATTCATTGATGAGCTAGTTACGCTAGCTAAGTGAATATCAAATTAGTAAGCGTTTAAGTTGTATAAGAAATTCCATATAGGATTTATTTTTTTGCGCATCGTACAATATACGAAGAATCCGATCTTAATTATTTTGGCGTGAATACTTTTTAAATTGTGAAAATTTTTTATTATGATTCAGTTATGATTCATTTAAAAAATTAGTTTTTTTTTTATAGGAGATTTTTCTTGTTGTCCGCAGTAATTTTAATTAAATTTGGGTCAAAATCCAGACAGTTAAAAGTTAATTAAGTATTAATGACCATCATGTTGCTGAAGAAAAATTTGATCATAGAAATATTTCTTATATTTGTCAATTATAATATTTATAATCTAGTTTTTCCGTTACTTGCTTATTTCTAAACTTTCTTTTAACTAATTATTTTTTTAAATACAATATTGTACTAACAAATTACGTTAAACATTTAAAATGATTTATATTTTATTTCTAAATACTTTTAAAAATAGTTGAAAAAATGGCCTTCAAGCTTTAAACTGATTGTTTATGAAGTTATTCATTTTTAAATACGTATACGAGTGGCGCAATAAATTGCCAATAACTGATCCAGCGGTTTTTAGGTGACGAAAAAGCGATATAAATATCGTCAAATCTGTGATAGTATCAGCTTCGGTCCAATTATCTCAACTGAGAGATGAATAAAATAATTTTATAATTGAAACTGAAGCTAATCAAATAAAAATACAAAATATTCGACTGATAATATAATATTTTGGTCGTCATTTATCTTTTATTGTAATTAAAAATATTTTACAAAATTATCTTCAAGGATTTTAATTTTGAATTCTTTGGAAATTATGTTTAAAAATTGTATAGAAGTTTATTTATATATTATAAATCTTCCTCAGGAGTTTCTTCCCATTCTTCGGAATGGTAACTTGACTCTTTCAAATTTGTACGAGATCTTTTTCTGGGTACTTGCAGTTATATTTATCATTATCCTTTATTAAATATTTTTTCTTCTCAATTTTAATGTAAATGACAGATATCATTTCTAAAAAATTTGAATATGCCCCCTGAAATAAACGGAAGAATGACTTCCAGTATAAGGAAAAGGTGAACGTCAATGTATAAATATACGATTCTTTAGGCACAATATTGTAAGAACTAATTTTTCGCCCAATAAGTTCCACTTCACCAGTTGCTTTATCAACAATTCTAAACTCTCTAACTTTTCCTTTAATATTATGACCAATTACATTATTGAGGATGTTGTCCCTCTGCAGGTCTTGAAGCATGATCTAATCCTTAAAAAAAAGAAGGAATGAAGATTTTTATATCATAAATAAGCCTTGTATAATATTCTCATGAAAATCAACGCTCCGTTTAAATATTATTTTGTCCCTCGTTCCTTTTATTATAAATGATTTTACTGTTATCCCATCATCAAAATAAATCTAGAGGTGTATTCCGTAATATTACAGAAAGATTTATGGTCGGCTAATCCTCTATAATAATAAAAATATTTATTTGTTGTATTATTTTAAATAAAAATTTGGTTTTAATTTAAAAGAAGAACAATGCCAGTACGATGTCGTAGAAGTAGTTACTTTGATGATATCTCTGTAAAAACTTGCGCCGTCGTATAGGTCGTATAGGTGGGTTGTTCAAATATCAAATGTCCTGATTTATTACATCTCTTTTTTCCAACATTGATTGAATATTCCAACATCTCATCTTCATTATCTGCAGCGTTGTTGATGTGTTTGTATCCTCAGTATTAATTTCTCATATTCATTTTGTTATCCCAAGCGAAATTGATTCTGCTGTTTTTCTTGATGATGAGGCCGCTGTTATTCTCAGTGGTGATGTTACTGATACTGCATAGATGAAGTCAACGAGTTCATTTCCTTTATCGGAAGATATGGGTAATCTTTTGAAACTTCATCGTGATGGGGATAGAGCTATGAAGAAGTGGTCTATAAAGTATCCTTACTGGTGTAACCAATTACGAGGAAGAACAGCTCCAGGAAGACAATCGGATTTTGATGACATCTCTTTACTTTCCACAAATCGTAATAATATGACCACCCAACAATCTCCCAACCCTATTAAATCGGTAGGATCCAGTGACATTTGTCAGTTTTTTTTTTATTCGAATTATTTAAGTGTGAAAATTGTTTTTAATTTTTAAGAGAAAAAAGGGGAAATAATTTATTATTAATGTTCAAAGGAGACTAAGACGTTTACATTTTTTCTGTGATAAGTATACTTTTAAAAAAATCAGGCATATTTTTTCACATAAAAAATTTCCATTTAACGAAAATAATCACATTCGCTAAGCCAAATTAGTGATCGACCGGATGTACAGTATTTCTGAGGCGCAATATAAACAGAAAGTAACGAAACATATTTGAAATATTATCAAAAAATTTACATATAATTTATGCGAGAAAGCAATCAAGTTATGCATTAATTAGAAATTTCCAAAATAGATGAAATAATAATTACTAATCCGGAATTTATTTGATTTCTCTAAACTCAATCCGGAATTCGTGGCTATTATTGTTTGTACAATTTTTTATATACAATACATAATGTTGTGCCCCAACTTAGAATTTGCCCCAAATCAAAAAGAATCACTATATAAGGAAAGGTATCGTTGGGTACGTCTTAAGGCATTATAAAAATAGACAGATAATTTAGGCCAATTGTCAACTTGAGCAAAGGGGCACAACGATATTACATAATAATCACGCAAGAAAAGTAATTACGCGCAATCTAAAAAAAAAAAAAAGATATCAAAAAATTTCGTATGATGGGAATCGGTTGTACTGCAACAGAGGCTGAGACGGATTTTTTATGGGCAGTGTAATCAACGGGAGAGTGATTAAAATATTTTTATCCATTTAATCTTTGTTTTAATTTATTAAGCATTCACTACATTAATTATTTTTATTGTTACTTTTGTATATATATATATAATACTAATTACATGGCTGTGAATAATGGCTGTTTGTTTTGCTTTTGTCATTTGAATATATTTCTAAGCATTGAAACTTACTTTAAATAATAATATAGATAAAGTTGAGGTGTGAAACGGTTCACTTCTATGAATCATTTTATAATTAAAATTTTGAAAAATATCATAATCGATAGGTGAAAAATCATTATTACCGCAAGAATACAGATCACACCGTATAATTTCTCTACAATCCCAATCATATATATGCTAACTTTGCGAAGCCATAGATGGCTTGACATATTAAACAAGTATTTCACAGAATGACTGATACAGTAGTAAATCAAAGTACAAAAATAGAGGAATTATTTGCATCATCATACATATAGTTAAGAATCTTAAGAATCGATTATGATATAAGAAAGAAATAAAAAAAAAATAACACAAAAATCTTTCAAAAAAGAACCTTTATCAAAATTAATATATTTCCTTTCAATTCAAGATCATTGGAATAATTTCCATAATATCCTATAGCAAGATATATGTTATTACTTCGAGCAAATCAATATTTTTAGGCGAGTATGTTATTACGCCACTGAAACCACTTGAACTTCTAATTCTATGATCGAAATAACAAGCAAGTTATAACCAATAAAAAATTCTCTAATAAATAGCTAGCAAAAAAAGATTACTTTTCAAAAATGTCTGGACTGGATCGAAGTTCAAAAAAATTATAAATAGAAATTAATTTGACATCCATAAAGATTTAGAAAATATGAGTCAGATGAATTTACACAATACAATAACATTACAATAGTATTTTTCTTACAGATGTTTTTTAGTAATACTTAAAATACTTTGTAAATAAATTTTTTGATTACTTAATTCATAAATAAAATGATAAAATGTTTTATCATTTTTATTTTCATAATGCACCCTTATTTTCCTTATTTTTCACTTTACATTTACAAGTTTTATCTGATAAATTAAGATATGATATCATAAAAATGGCTAGTAATTAAAATTTGCTATACCAAAGGTGACTAACAGAATTACACCACTTCCTATCATTTAGCTTATTTTTCCCACTGGTAAACGTCACTAGCGATAATGTACCAAACTACCAATAAAACATTTATACTTTCTAGACGACATTGTATTATTTCGAAATTGAACTAATCTACCCCGATGAACAAAAGTCAAGGTTGATCGTACCTTTTTGAATTAGGAATCTAATTTCTCGGCTATTTTACTTGCTAACCAAAAAAAACTTTCCTACACCTTCAGAAATTATTCATTTAGTATCAACAACAGGAACTTATGGGTAGAGAGCAAGTGATAGAGTTCAAAAGGACTCGATAAAATCACGGGTTTTAACGTTGACCTCGCGTAGTGCCGTTTCGTGATTTACTTATAATCTGAATGTCGTTAAATCCTCAGGGCCAGTCACATTCATTTAGACAACAACTCGACTCAATCATTCAATTTCAGTTTCAGTTTTTTGATATTCTAAATAGGATCTTTTTCGGTTCTCAAATTTGTTCGTTAAGTACTAGATATAAAATAAATATAATTATATTAGGATTTGATTGATTATTAGTATTAAACAAAAAAAACCAATTTTTTTTATAATTACTATTCAACTTATTTGTCTTTTTCCGCAGTTGTTTTAAGTATATCTTTCTTTTTACTTCTCATACATATATATACCGGCATCTTCTTTCTTGCTAAAATCAAATATTTTGTATTTCGAGGAGAAGGAATTGTTTGGTTAATTAAAGAGGTTCTGAACGTAATAAAATTTTTTCCTCTGCAATTATTGGATCGACCACACCACAAGGTTATGATAACGAATCATACGAAGGTATTATATATACCGTAAAACTTTTGATCCTTAATGGGAATAAAATGTTATAAATTGATTCAGTCTAATTCGTAACTTGGGTGAAACATCTAGTAGTAGTGAGGTTCACTAGGTTCTTGTTGAATATTGATTTAGACGAAGCCTCCAGATATTTTTATTATTTGTTACACGATCAAAAGCTTGACAACATTTAGCATACTAGTTGTTCCAACCTTAAATTTTTCGAATATTATTAATGAAATCCCTATTAACATAAAAATAGAAAATCCAACCATGAATATACATTATTCTTTTGTAAATATATTGATCAAGATGGATACCTTAGATACTTTATTTTTCAGATTTTAATACAGGGATCATTTCCTTCCAACTTTCATATTCGTGGATGGTAAAAAAACGAATATTTTATATCAATATAATAAAATTAATATAATAAAGAGATTAATTATTAGTCTTTTGAAATTTCATACCTTGACAATCGATGTGACGTATTCCTTTAATTCTTAACGAGATGGAAAAATGGTCCGTAAAATTGATGATCAATCTACTTCCATCATGATCCTGATCCGTCATGGTCATTGGATCTCCTCATAAAATTACTCTTTAGTTACATAATTCCCGAACATTAAACATATGTGCGTATCCTCACACATTATCAAGTAATGGATATGGATCCGGCAATATTGAGATATCGGATAGGTATTAATCTTCATTGCTTTATGTTGGTTTTCATAATTGTTTCACGGACTTATTATACAAAGGACTTTAAATGCTCCAGATGTATTTCTCCCTATAAATGATCTAAATTTCATTATAGAAATAAATTAGAAATTTTCTGAATTTCTTTATCAAGAAGAAAAAATTTATAGCATTATCCTTTATTGTTAACTAATTAAAATCTACAAACACTTACGATATCATTTCTAAGCTAAATTTAATAATATTTAATATAGAGTTCTTAGAGTTCTTTTAAATTCATCCATTATTTTTTAAGAATATTATTAATTAATTTTTGGGAATTTTTACGTCTAAATATAAATATAGTTACAGAACTATTCTTAAGAAAGAAATTGCGACAATCATTATGTTAATTTAGAAAAAGTTTCCATTTTATAACGTTTTTTTGTTACGCTTGTTTCAACGTGGTTGACGTTAAAAAAAGGAGTATGATCGGCAGTGTGATGTAAGTATGAGATATATCCCCCAATGTTAATACTCGATATAGAAATGTACATCTAATTTGTTTCTTGATAAATTAACATTTGCATTTGAGTCGGATTTGACTCTCCTCGAACTTTGGACCGCATATATTTACTATATATGTTGGATTAAGTTAGCGGTCAAGTAGAATATACTTGTCTTCTAAGGACTAAAAAAAAAAAAAAAAAAAGAATAGTAAGTTCTTATGCGGTACGCACGTATATTCTGGGTGAGTCAAGAGTTCAATGCAATTACATAGTCAACGGAAATCCAATATACGGAACGAAATAATTTTCGTACTGTGTATAACAAACAGGCAAGTAAAAAAAAAATTTCAATGTTAGGAGGCGTTTTAGGCTACTTTGGTACAAAAAATACTTCAAAAATCTAAACTAACATAAACAAACTTTTAGACTGATTCAAGAAGGCGGATGCGAATTAATTGATAATTTCCTTTAATAAAAAAAGAAAACAGATGATCGCAAGGGTTGGTTAAAAAACTATGAAGTATGTATTTGTTGCATAAATAGAAAATAGAAATTAAAAATTAGTAAAGAAAATAATTTTTTTTTTTTTAGCCAGATACCTATAATGAATCATGATGTAAATGAGATTACAGTAAAGATTTTATAAACAAGGAATTAATCTTATTCGGCCGAGCTGACAACGAATGTTCAATTCTTAATGTTCTGGTAAAAGAAAAATTTTGTATATGTGCTTTAAGAAAATTTTCAAGAATAAAATTAAGGTTTCTTCGTGCGGTGTTAGAACAGCCGGCTCATCATCATCTTGGTGATACGAGTCTTCAATAGACAATCATCCAATGTACGATCAAAATCTATGTCCTTCATGGCGAAGGTTGATTAGCAAAGATGTAGCTTAGTTATTGATATAATAGCGTGCAATGACCCGAAATATATTTCGATGCATTATTCGCCGATTATACTTATGATCCTTGTCAATGGTTCAGAGGGTGTGAGTATTAATACGCATTCATTATCTGTTATATTTAATATTTAATATATTAATT
This sequence comes from Glomus cerebriforme, assembly GCA_003550305.1. Lineage (NCBI taxonomy): Eukaryota > Fungi > Glomeromycota > Glomeromycetes > Glomerales > Glomeraceae > Glomus > Glomus cerebriforme. The sequence goes on along the minus strand of QKYT01000310.1, from coordinate 73,582 downwards.
TTATCGTACAATTATTAGGTTGGAGTTCATTTATTCCAAATTATAACCTTCGTGATATCATTAACAATTTTAAACGGCTAATTAGCCTATTCCAGTGCACTGATTTTTTTAGCATTAGTTATCAGTAATTCTTTTACTATTTTTACAATTATTACATATATAGGGGGAGAAGGTATAAATGTAACGGTAAAACCCGGGAATCTGTTAGTTATTGAAATATCAATTCGACAAAATTATAAAGAGAATCTTTGGACAATGGATCGCCGGAACCATGAGAGTGGCCAGCTGGATTCAAGTACAGTGCATGTGTACTGTATATTCAAAACTTTTTTCTTTAAATATAATAATAATAGGAACAAAAAGGGAATCATACTACAACTTACTACAACTTACTACAACACTGTCGATTTCACCGTTAAATTGGTAAGAAAAAGGAGGAGAACAAGGCAGCAGATGGATGTTTGGAAATAGATTTTTTTTGTAATCCGTGTTTTACATTATTGTTATAGAAAACTCTCAAAGGCTAAAATACCTGGAGAAAATTTTCGAAATTGGTCAAGCGATAATCCCGATGTTGATAATTTTATTAAATATACTCAGTCAATAAACACAAAAGAATACGGGACACTCAGAATAGATTGATTTTGATCAATTCGAGTTTTTCAGTTATATCAATAAACGAGTTCAATATATTTATTGTATGGCTAGAAGATCCAAGATAAAATTTAGTGAAAATGGATTCATAAAGACCCGATTAAGGTTATTATAAAGCGATTTATAAATCAAGTAAGCGGTGCGGTAGAACATTTTGCGAATTGAATCTAAATATTTATTAATTATTTATAATTTTTATTACCCAAAAAGTTATATAAATATCGTCGATGCATCAAATTACTTCACCTAAGGATCTATTATATGTCTATCTTAAAAAATAATGAACATGATAAGATTTATTAACTATTGGTTGGAGGTGAAACTATAGTTACGTTACATCCGATATTTTTGGATCTCAAATTTACTCATAAATGTGGAAGCCTACACGGACAGTATATTAATTGGTAGAAATAAGGGTGCGATAGTAATCGCAGATACGGGATTACATGGACCATATGAACCAAATCAATAATAAAAAAATTTAACCGTTTAAAAAATAACTGATAATTATTGTTCCAAAATATTATTTATGTTTAATCATAAAAAACTATCATATGTCATATTATAAATTAGATTTTCTTGCAAGTTGTCGCGTTTAAATAATTTATTAGTTCATTGTTAAACGTGTAATTTGAAAACACCTAATATTACTTAAAGGACGATTTTCTTTATATACAGTAGATACTGATAAATGCATTTTACACATAATTCACATGATTCACATTATCCCGTTCTATTTGCTAACATTTAATGAATGAACTTTTTTTCATTGTTGGGAATCTTTATATAAAATATATCCATTTCATTAAAATTTGAACAGATTTGTTTCTTTTTATATACTATATATACTGTTAAAATGAAAATACTAAACTTTTTATAGAAATTTCCGGTTAATTACTGTTCAGTAAAAAAATTTAAACAGGGCCGAGCCACATTAAATTAAAAAAAAAAGTCGGACGGTTTTAATACTTTCATTTCCTTTCTTCTCATATTTAATAATGGCACAACTTATTGAAGACTGTCTTAGAATAATTTTAACTGAATTGCAAAATGATCCCGCTTCCTTGTATTCATGTATTTTGGTGAACAGATTCTGGTGCTGTACAGGTGTACCAATATTATGGAAGAATCCTTTTACTTACGAAAATCCATTTATTTACAGAAAAATATCACATGATAAACTTTATAAAGTTATTATAAATTTTTTATCACCATCCTCAAAAGATCTTTTATTTAAAAATAATATTGAATTTCCTTTGTCTACATTTTCAAAGAAACCATTATTTAATTATATTAATTTTTTCTCGCAAATTTTGCCAAATTTTATTAATAATATGTCACAAGCATTAATTAACGAAGTTGGAAATAATAAATTTCAAGAAGAATATAAGAGAAATTTATTGAAGCAAGAAATTTATAAATTGTTTATCAATAATTGTAAAAACATCAAATATTTTTATTGGAAAACGGAACAACCATTATTTCAATATCCAGGAGCAATACCTTTCTTCTCCAAACTTTGTGCCTTGGGAATTAACCTTCAACTTGTGACTTCAACAGCACTATTTGAAATGGCACAAATTTGTCAGAATGTTGAGGACTTAGACTTACATGATTGTAATGGAGATATTCCAGGCTTAATTAAATTTATTGATATTCAAAGAAATTTACAATCATTACATTTATATTTTAACAATGTAGAAAAACAATGTATTCAATTGAGTGATGTGATTCAAAGAAAAGCTGCTACTTTAAAAAAATTCACATTAGCACCGACTATTACTTTGCTTTCACCTAAATTTCTTCCATCATTAGTAAATTTACAATATTTAGTACTTAATGACGAAAGATATGGTGTACGTAATGAAATTGTGGAAATTGAAGAATGGGAAAAATATTTAAGTATTTCTTCTTTTCCCAATCTTCAATATCTTGAAACTGCAAATTTACCACCACCTTGTAAAGATTATACATTGATCGAAAAATCTAATGGTAACATTTTAGAGATTTATATATATCGTGAATGTCAAGATATTATATATACTAAAAAATTGCTTAAAATGATTACTAAATATTGTCCAAAGATTGAAAGATTGACCATCAATGTTGAACCTGAAAATTTTGATGAAATAAAGGAAATGTTCTTGAACTGCAAACAATTGATAAAACTTCATCTTTCAACACATAATGGATTATTTGTTTGTGATTCATTATTAGAAATTGTTGCAAAATATTCGCCATTAACCTTACGAGAATTCTCATTTGATGAAAATTGGAATTTTTCAGTTAATGGATTACAAGATTTTTTTGAAAGTTGGAAGAGCAGGATTCCACTTAAATTTAGTGTTTATTATAACGAAAGAAGTTGTTTTATGGAAGAACATACCAATATTGTAAAGAAATATCGTAATGAAGGAATTATTAGATAAATCAAAATATATAATTAAAGACATAGAAATATATGATTAATTTATTGAAAAATATTTTATTATTAACTGATTATTATTAAATAAATCTTTTAAATCACAATTTTTATTGAAAATCTAAATGCTTTAATTGAAACATTCTAAATTTTAACACAACGTCATCTGTGAAATATGGACCTTTAATACAATGGTTTAGACAAGCCTTAAACTGTATAAGCCATAATTTAAGCCATGGGTTACATTACTTACATATATGTCAGAAAGCATGCTGAAAACATGAAAGATTCCAGATGTTACAAGATATCTGAAACGCGAAACATAAAATCCTACGTACAGTATAACCAATAATCATGTCATGAATTGGCATATTGCAAGGCATTACGCCATTCGGCTGGAATTAAGCGCGACACACGTGACAAATAAATACGATGAACGTGATTTTCGTAAAATAAAAAATTTACTGCGTGCCATTTAACTTTTTTTTATGCAACGACTTTCTTACAACTTTTGGATTTGTATCAAAGCAAGTAACACAGAATTTAGCAACAATTAGTAATAATGAATAATCATCAAAGTGATAATATCGAGCAATAATAGTATATCACACGACCCGCACGAGCTTTATTTTTACATCAGTATCTAGTCTCGAGGAATGAGATGTTGCGGAAGGTATTAAAAGAAAATATCCGTGAAATAAATGTTATTGTCATTAAAATACTGTAATTGAAAATGGTTAATTTACTAAATATTTGGGTTTTACGTCTCTACAATTAAATTAATAAAGTTTTCTATCTAATTCATGCTAATCTAGTTGAATGTGACTAAAAAATTATTAATTTAGGGAATTTCTATTATATTTAACCAATCTTTGCAATTTTGTGGCTGTGGCAATAATTGAAGTTTGACGAAAAATTTTTTTCTGATGCTTTTGTGTTGACATTACGACATGTGGCAAAATTTCGGGTGTTACTTTAATCAGAACGTTGACACACAAAGATTTTTATTAGCTAATCAATAATGTGGATTGAATAATAACATAAATTTCAAAAATTCGTTTAACCAACTATTGATCTCCTTTTTTCCTTTATTTCTTTTCTTTTCTTTTTTAATACATCTATAATTTCAAGTATTGAAAATATTATTAGCAGAAATGGAGTTGTAACGCAATCAAAATTTTAAACCTTATATCTAGGTTAATGTTTTTGACATACTTTATTATATCAACTACCAGAATATTTCAAATATATTTATTTACACAATGAAGGTCCCTTCTACCAATCCTAAAGTCTTCCCTCCAAATGAAGACGAAGCTATCCTCTCCGACTCCTCCTCCAAGTCAAACCTGATAGTGCTATAAGATTCTAGGAATCTTTAAACAAACTAATATGAAATACACATTAATACTTCTACTATAAATACACACATGCCATCATAGTATTATACTAACTTTAATATTATTAATAATATCTTTATAATCTAAAAAAAAAAATAAAAGAACTAAGAGTTGAAACTTAACCAGCATCTGGAAAGAAACAAAGCAACATACATTAATTTCAAAACAAAATTTTAAGAATCTTTAATTTTACAAGTTTTTTCAAGACTGCGTCGGTCGATCCGCATAGTGAGCAAAAAACCTCTCATTCCCGTTTCTCTTATTATCCTAAAACCAATGCAATATTATGTTAGAAATATGTATGAAAATACTATGAAAGTTTTTATGGAAAATGTGCAAGAACTCATTTTTTCTATATTAATGTGGAATACTGAAACCATAAAGAAAGCTCAAGTAACTGAAACCTCTTCACCCATGAAACATAGACCTCAATGACAAAGGACAAGATCAGAGAGAAGAGTCAGAAGAAGTCGGATATGTCAGTAAAAAAAGACATATGACACAGTACATTGTATATATTAAATTGTTAACCCCCTCCCATATCATCTTTTACAAATATTCAATAATGAATATTAACAATATAGGTGATTATAATAATAATAGATTACAATATAATCTCCTTCTCCTTCCCAGATGCAGCTATAGAATTATTCTTTAATGAAGAAATCAACCAATACTACTGATCTGCGAACATTTCACATTTGATGAAACAAGTAAAAAAACCAGATGCAATATAACTATCACCGATTTATTTTGACTGTAGAAGTCACACATTAACTGGAGTATATAATAATCAATTTATTAAATAAGGACTCGAAAGATTCTGGAGGGAGGGGAATGAAAAGGTCGATTTAGACTATGACACATGGTTAAGTCAAATGAAGACAACTAGACGAAAAATACAACAAACTACATTCCAATCACAAACATCCCAGACTGGATGGCACAGTATCGTATTGGTAGCTCAGTTGAAAAATTCCTATTAAAAACACAATCATTTATTTTCCTTATAATATAGCACATTATTATTAGGGTGTTTTTAAGAAAAAACTTAATTTAAATTGGAATGCGGACCTCCGAACTATTCATGAAAAGACTGGTCTAGAATCAAAAATCAATCGTAGATCACTACTCCTCTTTCAATAAGGAACCAAGTTTGGTTGTATGTTGATAAGGCGCCATATCTATTTTTGTAAAAAAGTATAAAATTATCATGTGCAATCTGTTAATGTTAGAACAATTTACCTTAATTTGTTAGCACATATGTCCTGCTGGAATCCGTCAGTTATATTATACGCGTTTATAAACCTTGGCGCAATAAGGTATAATCCAAGGGTTCTAAATCAGCGTATCTTATACTAAATATTAAATTATGAACAGTATTATCGACGTCCGCGGCGGTATATCGGTATATCATCCTATAAACCAAATAGTCAGACAGAATCCGATAACGAGATTAGAAATAATGTTGAATTTACTAAACGCAAACGGTATGATAAATTGGAAGATATGGATAAAAATCTCAAAGAAGCATTACGCGTGAGTGAAATACGGGTACCCATGTGCTTAATATAGTATATAAACATTTAGGTCCAAAAGACACAACTAAATTCATCTCCCTATAACATATAATTATACACTATATTTAGTTTTATAATCAAACACAAATCAAACGATATTTAGTATATCATACTGCTCAAGAGTTGTCTAATTTTCAAATTGATCAGGGGAATAATACGGTTTCATAGTAAAAGATGTGTATTCATCAAATTTTACAAGAATAATGAATTACATAATGGAGGAAATTCCCTTAATTTCAATAGGCTTTTTTTCATTAGTACCTCATATCGATTATAGGAAACAATTTACAAAATTTTTATATTAAATTTTATACAAATACATGATTTTATACAAGTCTAAATATAAAAAAATATATGGGGATTTTTAGACTAAAGTAAAGTCTTTATTATTAAATTGATGGGAATCACATATATAAAGGAACTGAAAGAAGTAGTTATCTTTAAATGCAAAGATTTAAGATTTTCAAGATTAATTAAATGAGAAAGATCTTTCAAAGTTATTTTCCTAACCTCAAAAACATTGTATTTATTATACTCAATCTACATTTTCAAACTACATTCTTAATTGCAACTTTAATCAAAATTACCAATATATAAAAGATCTTATGATGGATATCAGAATTTTTGTCAAAAATTAATTATCCTCAAATAATCTTCTAATTTACTTTAATAATTAAAAATTGAAAAAGAAATTTTAATGAAAACTTCAATAATTTCAGGTTTAAAACATCCTCAAAATTTTAATTCATTTCTATATCCATTATTTTAAGAAATTACACTATTATTAGCTTATGTTAAAAAAAAAAGTACATAATATTTAGAATACTTGTGGATAAATATTATTGCTCATAAAGTTTAAAATGTTTAAATTTTAATACATTTACCCAATTTGATAATTGGAAAATAATCTTAGCCATATAATTTACTGATAATGCAAACAACAATACATTCCTTAAAGAATTTGATGGTGTATTAACTCACAGGAAAAAATCCAGCAAAGCTGATCTCGTGCTCCATCAACTTCATCTGAAACATTAGTAACAATCCTAAATCCAATTTATAAACCCAGACTTTTTTCAATATTTGATCAAAATCAACCAAAAGCAACTAATGAAATTGAGGAATATTTGAAAGAAGATATGATTTCTTTTAATCAATGTCCTTTTAATTGGTGGTTAAATAGTGAGATAAGAACCAAAAGTTCCAAAGAGAGAAGAAGTAATTCCCTCTTATACTTTAAATTTAATTAATGCATAATACATATTATTGAAGAAATAAGTTAATCAAATTGGTGGAATTATTGGCCAACAGAAATATATTTTAGCTCTGATTGGAAATTTCTATCCATACAAAAAGCTGCTAGTACACAAAATTTCTGTAATTTATTTCATCAATGTTCAATAATCTCATATGAAATGTTCAAACATGCAGCCTGGCAACTCAATCACCTATGTTAAATTTAATTAACCACCATCTTTTAGACTTTAGTGTCATAAAGAGTAAAGAAGAAGAGAGAACTTGTTCAAGTATTTAGAAATGGGACGAATACATAAAGCTAACAGTGTTAAATATATTAATGATTGTAACTATGTCCATTATAACTGGCTTAGTTTGACACTAGAATATTTGAACACAGTTGAACTGATATTAATAACAAATCCCAATTATAGAAAGAATTTGCAAAATGGTAATATTTTGAATACTTAATCAAAAACCATGAAGATTACATGAATGATTTTACCTCAAAATCATGGAATATAACATATGATTATTACAAAAGCATAAGTTGAATTATAATTATACATTATTTATCTAACTTTTCTTAAAAAATCAACAAATAAATTTATTTATGAATAACAAGAGAAAATCCAAAAAAAAACCTAGCATCATAAATTCCTAAATCCAAGAATGGAAAGCGTGTCTTCCAAATACTCATCTATAGCTCTCAAAAAAAAAAATCTAGTTATCTTGATAATGGTACAAGACATCTTGAAACATAAAAGCTGGAGGATCAGCTAACAATTCGTAAAGAAACCGTCGAAGAAACATACGACAAAATGATTGATAATATAAATAAAGTTGTACAAAATTTTATATCTCACTTATGTGCAAAGCATAATATAACATAGTCTGGAAAAGTCAGTATAAATTAATCTTAATTATATAATTTATATATACAACTTTTAATATTTAACCTTTATTTACAATATTTATATTTGAATTTTAGTTACCTAATCAAACTGAATCACCAAGGAAAGGAAAGAGATATAATAAACAACAGTAAAAAGAATTGAAAGCTATAGTAAAGAGCATTCTAAAACAGAATTGTTAGAACTTTTCTTACAAGTTGCAAATGATGACATTAAGAAAAATAAAATTAATTTAAACACACAAGCAAGTAAGAAATATTACCAACATATAAAGAAAAAATGGAAAAAACTGAATATCGGAAAAGGACATCAATCAATGAATGAATGATTTGATGAACTAGAACAAAAATTGAAAAGACGTGTAATAATACCAAAATGAAAGATCAATAATAAGTTTGTTGCACACAATTTTATTACACAAATAATTATCAAACAAAAATAACAATACTTCAATCTTAGTTGAACCATAAGAATCAGTTTTATATCAAATTAAACAGCTCCGATACCACTACTCCGAGAGAAATTGTTTTTTCTTTTTTATTTTTCTTTTTTCAATATTTGAACATCTTATATTCAATTTCTTTTTTTTTTATATCTATTTAAAAAACTTAAAAAAAAATCAAAAAAAAAATATTAAAATTATAAAATCCAAAAAAAAAACATTATATTTAGAAATATTTTATTATTAGCTATCGATAGAAATACTTATAACAGATATCTTTTTTATTAATTATATTTAAAAAAATCAGCAAGTGCAGCTATTTTATAAATATAATTTTGAAAAAGAAAAACAAAAAAGATTATCTCATTAGGCATGAAAACGCCTACAGTTAAATCTGCTTTTAACCGTTTTGGTGAAATCGAAAATTGAAAAAGAAGATTTTTACTCATGCAAAAAAACAAAATTAACTGAAGTGAAATATACTTTTACTGATTATTAAAAATAGAAATAAAAAAATCTAACGAACGATCATTTCAAAAATGTAACAGGATCAAAAAATATAATACTGTAAAAAATATAGAATCCTTTTGAAAAGATCAATATTCACCAAAAGAAGATATTAACAACTTAATGTTGGGAGGAATGGCTATATACTTTAAATAAAATAAAGCCACAGGACCTTCAAACATTTCTTATGAAATGATTAAAAATGCTGGCGAAATAATGATTTAGTGACATTAAAATTAATGAATAGCTGTATGAAGGGAAAATAGCTAATGTTTATCCAATCACTAAACCAAAATATAATTTAATAAGCTATCAAGAAAAGCAACCTTTTTTTTCCTTTATTTGTCTTTGTAAAAGGAAAATTTATTATATACTACTAATTATTAATAGGAAAGATAAAGTACTTATTGTAATCAAAACATATTATTATTTATTTTTTAAAAATTAATATTTATCATTTGAGTTTTGAAGTCTGGCTAAAATTTTATATTATATTGTGCATCTTAATATATAAATAATTTTTTTTGATTTATTAAAAAATAGTTTATTGTTATATATTAGAAATAGAATTTAATATTTATTAATTTTTTTGGGCTAATTAAAGATATGTAAACAACAAAATTATGAAAAAAATAATAATAATTTTAATAATTTTAATAAAGATTATGAAATATTTCCAATTATAATAAGAAATGTTATAGTTTTACCGTACTTTAAAATTTTCTATCCATTTTGTATAAAACTTATGAATTTTTGTAGTTAAACCTGGGATTTTTTTTTTTTTAGGTATATACACCTTTTCACAATATAAATGTAATTATGGGTTGTATATTGAAATACTATTGAATATCAACAATTCTACAATTCTTAGTAAATTAATTGTTTCTCTTCCAAATAAATCAAAAGAGCTCTTATATAAAAATGGAATATTCATTCCAGCACCTACTTCAAAACCACTACTGTTTAATTATCAAGAATTTTGTAAGTACTTTTCAATTTGTCAACAAAAACTTACTATATACAGTAAATAGAAAATGTTTAGTGGTCATAAATGAAATTATCAAAATTTTACAAATAAAACTTAATCCTTGAAGAAATTGACTTATAATATAACCATAATAACAAGAAACAAAAATGATACTCTGATTCCAGAAGCATTTTCTCAAGTAATAGCACCAAGTTTAATGTTACTTTGTCCCTAAAGGTTAACTCTCAAATATAGATCTTGTAGAATGGCAAGCTTTGATTATTTTTATTTTATTTATAAAAATATTTTTTTTAAAATGATGCAAATTACGTTATATGAAATTTTTACAAGTAAAATTATTAAAAATGAAGTCACTTCCAAAAAATGCTGCCTTTTAATGACATTTTTAATTTTAATTCTCTTAATGAAATCATCTCCACGTGACATGTGAGAACAAACTTCGCCAGTCACATGTCAGGTGAAGGTGCTGCCATATTAATAAAAATTATTAAAATTAGTGTCAATCTAATTTTAAAACCATTATATTAAATATGGTAAGTAGGTATTTTAAAAATTAATATATCAAAATCTTATTAATCTTTAGATAGTATAAATAATTACAATAATACTATCAATGGCAGTTAATGATTTTCGTGTATAACAGATAAATATTTGCATTTTAAGGATTACATAATTGATTAGATCACCGCCAAAAAAAATACCGTTTTTTTGATATAACAAAAATAGATATGTATTAGAGATAAGGGTACTGTATAGTGTTTATCCATTTTCTGACATTCTATTCGATAAATCTTATATAAATATGACTTCGATTTATATCACTAAAATTAAACTTTTGTTAACAACTAACAACTTTCTATTTTTACTTCTCCACCATTTTTTATAACCATGGGAAATTTTAAATCAACCCTTAAAAAAATTCTATCAAATCCTTCTAAAAAAGAGCATTCGAATTTGAAGGAACCCGAACCCGAACCACAAATATTGGTTGAGGAGAATAAACCCAAATATTATCTATCGAATCGTGGATATGAAAATCTTGACCGACAACATTTTAATCACTTTTTTAGAAAACATATATTTGGAAATAATTTTTCAGCACCAATAGGAAGAAGATTATCACAAGGAGATTGCAAAGTATTAGACGTTGGGTAAGTTAAAATGATTGAAATTTACTTTTTATATTTTTTTTTTGGCTACTATGACTTTCAAGTTCTTTTTTCGTTATAATATGAATAATTAATTTTTTTTTAGTTGTGGTCCTGGAACATGGTTGTTGGATTTAGCTCACGAATATAAAAATATCAAATTCGTTGGTATTGATATAGAATCAACCGTATACCCAAACGAAGTAAGTAATATGTTAAAATAAATATATAAAGTGATAAAACAAGAAATTAATATATATATGCCTAATAGATAAAGCCAGGAAATATAAATTTCCGTCAGGCGGATATTTTAGACGGATTACCATTCTCTGACAATGAATTTGATTTTGTCCACCAAGAAATAATGGCTCTTATAATTAAAGCTGATCAGTGGAATTTTGTGATCTCGGAACTTATCAGGTATAATAAATCAATCATGGATTTTTTTATTTATTTTTACAAAAATAAACGCCTTACAGGGTTACGAAGCCAGGCGGCTTTGTCGAGCTTGTCGAGTACATCGCTCCTGACGATAATGGTCCGATCTTATCAAAAATGTATCAAACACGTGAGTAAAATTTCTCATTTTTTAAACATCAATTTAAAATATTTTTATGGTAACATTTATGTTTATAATAATTATAGATTACGATTTGTGTTTAAAACGAGGCGTAGACACGAGCCTAATACCGCACCTCGATAACATGATGTTGTCGCAAAATTATATATCTCAAGTCAACAAAGATGAAAAAACGTTTATAATTGGTCCGAATGGTGGAAAAGCAGGAATTACAATCCTTGAAATTATAATGTCATTTATTATGTCAGACATTGCAACGGAGGATATCTCTTCCCAACAAGGAATAGATAAAGAAGAACACAAAAATCGGTTTAAAAATCTTAACGAAGAATTAAAAACTACAAGCCCTAAACTTAAACTTTGTAGATTCTGGGCACAGAAGAATGATAACTAATAGAATTTTTTTGTAAGTATCTCTTACTTCAACAATAGTTTCGTTTGATATCAACTTGTTTCATTTCTTTATTTATGTATATACTGTATTTTATCAAAATAAATTAATTCGACTACTACTATTTTATATTTAGGTATATTTAGGGCGTCCTATCACATGTATCATAAGCCACTCTTTTTATGAAACATCATATGCGTTGATGGTTCATAATACATGATCCAAAAAATAGTGTTACACGATATATGATCATGTTTTCGAATATTAAATATTATGTATATGCATACTTATATAGCTTTCAATATTTTTTGTCAAAGCAGATATTTATTTAACTATGCTTTTTTTATTGTAATAAATATTATTTTGATTATATAAAATTGAAAACTTCTATGAATAAGTCATACCATTCAATAATTATATATAGACTATATAAACTGAATATTCAAAATTCACAAACTCTAATTCTTTGTATTATGATTAGATAAATGGCGCGCTGTAAATTTAAAAATGTTATCACTTTATACAAAATAATTACTTAAATGTCGCAAAACTGCGCAAAATTTCTTTTTTTTTTCAAAAGTTTATAAATATGGAGAAGAGGTAGAACAAACAAACCAAAAAAAAAAAAACAAGGAAAAGACGATAAAAATAAATGCACGCAGCATAAATTAGGTCATGTGATTGGCGATTGGAACTGAATAATGCATAGGAATACATATCAGATATTAATTGAACTTTGAACTGTCAAATTATAAAATATATTGTATTTAATCATTATAATAGACAAAAATATATTAGTGTGCTTTAGCCCTGATTACTAAACAGTAGCGCCATGGTAGAAATACGAAGTCTGTGTTCATGTAAGAGAAAAAACTTGATAATGAACAAGGTTATAAATAACAAATAAATCTTTGTTTAATTAATATTAATTATTATGGTTATCGGCTTATCGAATATAATAAATCCAGATTGATAATTTTATTGAGCGATTTTTTGGAAAGATTAGTTTATAATGACCGGTGATTTAAACAATAATATATTATGATAAGTATTTACATTATTTATTTCAATTAAGTTACAAATTCGGAATCTGTTTTCCGTGTGAAAATTGTAATACATGTTATATCTTTATTTTTAAAAAGGTAGATATATTTCTTTTCATTACCAGATACAGTAGTATATCAAGATAGTATCGAAAGATTATTCTATTTAAAGAATCTACTGCGGTTGTCAAGCAATAAAAATTAAAACTTGTAAAATTCCTGTTTATCACCATTTTTTTTTTACAATTAGGGTTAGGATATTAGGATTAGCATCACACCCTCAATGTAATTTAAATTTTTTTTTTTTTTTTGTCAAATTATAATATTAGTTTATCGAAATTATCTTATAAATAATACTCAATAAAAACAATTTCAAATATTCTTTTATCTGAAGATCATTATGGTTTTTTAAAATCATCTGCATTAGGAAAGTCCGAAGACAGGTTTTCGACTGCAGCAGAAGATTCCAAGAGAATTTCATATTATTAATATCCCCATTTAGATTCCTATTGGAATACTTATATATTATCTTGTATAACATTAATCTTAATCAAATGATCTTATGAAAAACTTATAGTGATCGGCTACACAGCTACATTCATAGCTCAATAAATCAATGAAAATCAATCCAAAATAATTTATTGCAATTAATGATAAATTTGGCCCACCTTATATTCGGGTCGAAATTATAACAATTTTACAATATTTTATAAACATGAATGATGAATCATAGCACATATTTACACTCCTCTTCAGAAATTCTTAATTACAACTTCGATGAATTCAAGATTATTTGATTTAATCTATTAATTTCATGAAAATTTAGGTTTATTCGGAGGATTTATTCGGTTGTATTAAAAGAATTAAAAATTTCTCACGGATGTTAGAAAAAATTTTTTTTTTTGTCAATATCCAAAAAAAATCAATTTTTGGATTATGTTATGGCCCTACCAATAATGGACTTACTAAAAGTACACTATGCTGTCCAAAATCAGCCTGTACGAAGAATGGGGGGTATTGCCATAAGGCGAGGTAAGGAAAAGCTGGTACCCACGGCTTACACATAAATATCCAAAAAAAAGTGAGTTTCATAAGTTCATATATACAGTACATTACGTGGCTTGTTTTTGTTGTATTCGTTATATTTATTGTGAAAAAAAAACTATGTAATACCAAAAATGTATTATGTCATAAAGGACATAAAGGATGTATGAGTAAAGTTATGGCATGTGATGCATGTGAAATCACGTAATAAAATCATTGATTTTTAATTTTGTATAACACATAAAAATATAAACTTTAACAAAAAAATAGAAAATTCCCAATATAGAAATTTGCATGATGCGAATCATTATACTTGTATCATTATTAATTTTGACTCATTTTTACACCCTTATTATTTTTAAAATATAAATACCACCTTTTTTTCAATATTTCGTGTTAATTTTCACATTTTCTAACAGGTATCTTTAATTATATTATTATTCCAATTTATTTTCTCTCTATAATCCTTTTTAAAAACTATCACATCTACCTCCTCTATTCCCTTTAAACTCCCTCTTATCTTCCTTATACTGTATATGAGGTTTTCCTCATATCAGGCAAGGAAAGCCGGTCAGATAGTCGAGTATCTCCTAACTGGCTGGTTGGTTTTTTTTTCTCCTTTAAACTTCCTCTTAACTTCCTTATACTGTATATGATATCTTCCTCATATCAGGCAAGGAAAGCCGGTCAGATAGTTGAGTATCTCCTAACTGGCTGGTTGGTTTAGATTAGAATTCCCTCTTACCTTTTCATTTATTTCACTTAATAACTCTAAAGATACCATCCGTTAGCAAAAAGTTTATTATAAGTTGAGAATAGCCGTAAAATACTGAAACCTGAAACCTGCTTTTCTAAAAAGAAGATAATCAAGATATTATTGGATTTAATAGAACAAACTGATAAGAAAGAACAATTTATTAACTGAAAATGGGAAACAAATATACAAAGTAGAAAAAAAGGTGCAGTGGTCATATTAGACGTAAAGACAAAAGAATCTAAGGATAACACAAATATACAATCTGTGTGATAATGAGAAAGCAACAACTAAAATTAGAGAAGTGGATGAATAAAGAATTGATGAAGACTAAAGAAATCATTGAAAATGAAATTTTAATAAGAAGGAATAAGGAAAAATCTAGAAACTGAAATGCACAGGAAAAAAAATGAAAAGAACAATTTGAGAAAAAGTATATATATAAATGAAGAAAGTACCAGGTCTATCGGAGATTACTTATGAAGTGTGGAAAAAAGTGAGAATTAGAAATAATGAATGCAATAATTGAATAAAAAAATATCCAGAGAACTGGAAAAGGAGAACAACATACCTAAGAAATAAAATGTGAGAATAATTTAAAGTTAACAAGTTCCATCATGTTAATTGAAACAAAGATGTATAAGATAGAAATAGAAAGGAATAATGATGTAAATTAGAAAATTAACAAAATTTTATGAATGGAGAGTATTAAGATAATAAAATCAGATAAAACAATAAACAATATTTGAATAACAATTAGTAAAATTAATTTAGATTTATTAAGATAACATAGATTAGAGACATTTAATTAAACTGAAAATTTTTATTTAATTTTTAAATAATTGCAAAGAAAAAAAAACATTTATTTACTGTATTTTAAAAAAAAAAAATAATAAAATAAACTTTTTTGATTATAATTTTCTTTATTTATTATATAAATCAATTAATTTCTATTGTCACTTATCATATTAATTATTTCAATGATCGTTTCGTCCAGATAATCTAATGGATAATCTATACTACTTTATAGTCTATTAAATTACTAGCAATCTTAAAAATAATATGATCTTAAATAATTGGGTTTCATATTAGATATATTTAAGAACTCCACCAGAATAATCAAAATTATTAATTAACATATTTAATTAATAATTTTGTCATTTTTTTTAATAAAAAAGACTACCCAAAATTAAAAAACAATAGAAAAAAAAATTTTTTTTTATAGATAAATACAGTATATAAACAAGACATACAATAAAGAAATGAGGGAAGATGAATATCGAACAGATTATTAAAATACACAGAAAGAAAAGGTGAAATGAAAAAAAATTACTAAAATAAAAGATATTTGCTAAAAGATCTTGGCAAAATGATTAAAAAGATTTTGTAAGAAGCATATTAAATGATTGGACCTCAAAAGTATAATTAAAGAAATATATAGTAATAAAGATAAAGAACTCAAAACAAAACAAGAATAGATAAAATGAATTGAAACAGTAAGAAAAATTATGAAGATGATTGAGTAAAATTTGTAAAAAAAAATGATATATGAAACTAAATTGGAACAAAAAGATTAATAATAATGAAAGAATTTTATTTGTATTTTACTTTTTTTCTTTCAATAACAAGCTAATTTATATTTCTTTTATAATAAATAACTACTTTTTTTTAATATCATGTTTTTTAAATAAATATTATTAAATAAAATAGTATAGATTAAATAAAAATTAATTTAAATTAAAATTTTCTGTATAAATTGTAATAGAATAATTACTGTAGTTTATTAAAATACATGAATATGTATATGACTCAGATCACAATCGGCCTGTACATTTGGCCAGCATTAGACATCTTTCGATCTGAAATACACCCATTTTAAATACTTCACAATTATCAAATCAATTTCTATTACTGTAAATTAACTTTTTAATGTATCTAAAAATTCCAGATATATACTTCAAGAAACTTAAAAATAAAGATTTTTAGAAACTTACGTTTAATATCCAAAAAATCAACATTTCTTTGTATTAAAGATTTGTAAAGTATGTACAAAACTATTTGTAATTAATGGTATAAATATGTTGCAATTATTTATAACATGCCAGAAAGAAACTTCACAATTTCGATCGAATGAGAGCACCTAAAAAGTTAAAAAAATATCTCGTAATTATGAAATCATTTATCCACCTAAATTTAAATATTGCAAGATAATAATAAATATCAAAACACATTATTAATATTCAAAATCATGAACTTGCACAAGAAAATCTGGGTATGTGAGCATGAAAGCAGACAAGAAAATTATGAAGTACTATATACAGTACTATAAAAACTTAACAAATAATACTTGTAAAAAAGAATATTCATAATGCAATCAATAACAATAAAGATTAATAGTACTGATAGGACAAAAAGATTATAAAAATTTTTATAATTCATTTCCCATTGTAAAGTTTAGAAAAAAAAATTAAAGTCATTCTGTAATCTTCAAATTTGCTTTAATTTATAAATGTTAAAAAAAATATTTAGCAAAATGATGCATGTAGATAGTAAAACAATAATTCATAAATAAGGTGGTTAAAAATATAGTTTATTGTTATTTACGTAAAAAAAAAAAATGTTTACAAATAAAAAGTAATAAAAACTAGAAATATAAAACTTAGATTAAAATGTTTAAAAAGCTTTGATTACAAAGTAGACATCAGGCTTTTTCTATAAGAAAATTCATTAATATTATAATGAATTATTCAGTATAATAAAAAATATGATATATTGGTATAATATAGAAAATTCAAGTACATTAGTACATTGGAAGTATGTAGTTATATTCAATAGATTTAGTTAGTAAAATCGACACACGTCAGCCAAAATTTGTTCAAATTTGTTGTAAAAAAAAATAAAGGGATAAGGTATATATTGAACTCAATTTTAACAATAATTTGATGTAATATAAATAAAATTGGATAAATGATCATCCCCACAATCATTCCAACATTTGTATGGACATGAACCAAAATGATGGATTATAATGTGATGATTAGCGGATTCTAATCGATCAAATGCTTTAGAACAAATGATACATTTATATTGTTGAAAATATTTAATAATATAATTAGATTTAATATAAATATAATAAACATTATTATGTGAAAAACATTCTATTGGTTTTCTTTTCATTTCTTTCCATAGATCAAAAAAGTTTTCAAGTTCCGAATTAGAAAATTTCCATTGACCAATTAAATGAATATTATTCAAAAATAAAGATGATGATTTTAAAGCTAATAAATCTAAAATACTTTTAGTCGGAATATCATTGAATGGTGTTGTAGCATGAATAATGATTTTTCTGATTTTTGAACAAGATTTTAATAAATCTTCAAAATCTTGCAAAACAGTTTCCGAATTTAACCATACTGGTAAAACTTCAATATTTGGACATGCTGTCTGAATTGTATGAAGATATAATTTGATTGATGATGTTGGTAATAATATTGGTGATGTTGGTAATAATAATCCAGATATTGAAAATAATATTGCAGGTGTTGTATCAGTACTATTAGTATGAACATTAAGAATTTTAAGAGAACCTTGTGTAGTTTCTATTAATTTAGATAAAAAGATTAAATCTCTATCTCTAAAATTTATCAAGGAAAGCGTTTCAAGCTTTGGTAAAAAAACATCTCTTAAATTGTTAACGCCTTCTCCATTATACATAAAACTATTAAAACAAATTTTTAATTCCGTTATATTAATGAAATTAGAAATCGTTTGAATGGGTATAAAAGTGCAATTACAAAGTTCAAGAACTCTTAAAGTTTGAGAAAGTTGTTTAATCATATCTTGATTAAAAAATAATGTATGTTCTCTAAAAAATATAAATTTTATCTCTTTCAAATTTTTTTGTGAGAGAATAAGGGTTTTAATATTATCATCATTATTTGAATTTCCAATTGTATTATCCAAACGGAATTCAATACGTTTTAATGTATTAATATTTTTCGATAATTCAAAAATTATTTCTTTAGGATATGATACAATAACCTTTAAAGTGGAAAGTGATGATAAAGAAATCTTTGATGCAGGATATTCAAAAAGGTTAAACCTTGGCATGTTAAGAGATTTAATCCTACTACATCGATTCATGAAAAATAGCCAAAACTTTTTGTTAAATTTTTGTTCAGTTTGTCTATTATTGATATCATCAAATATATATTTGATTAATTTATCGATTACTTCCGCTGAAATTATTTGAATATATGAAACGTAATTGAATAAAGGTTGTTGTTGTAATAACCGATTTTGTTTATGTTTTTTTAAGAGAGATGAAGATTGTTTAATTTCTTTTGAAAAACATTTAGATATTGTTCTTCCGAGTGAATTCCAATAAATTTGTTCTCTTGAATCATCATCACATTTATAATTAATATTTATCCACTGATTCCACGGATTTCTCCATAATATTTGTACAACAATTCGACAAAATAATCTGTTTGTAAGTAAGCATGAATATAATGATTTTTTATCATCTGAAAGATATTGCAAGATTTCCCAAATACAATCTTCTGAAAGTGACATTTTTGAAAGTAATTAAAAAGTGGGAAGACGTGAATATAGTTAAGGCTATGAAAAAAAAACAATCCTTATTTATAATTATGATTACATAATTGCATATCGGGCGTATGTTACCCTATTTTAACATTTGCGCGCCATGATTAACTAAATAAAGTTAAGTTGATAGCAAACAATAGGTTCACCAATTATGCATATTGCAGATCTGCCATAGTGAATAGCATAGGAAATGGAGTGCACATCGGTATTCCCATCACCAACCGGAATTACAAATTCATAAAAACAAAAAACAAAAAAAAAGTAATAAAATTTTTAATACCTAATTTTGTAATTCCAGCCGGAAAACTATAACTTTTAACCTGCATTAAAAATGGGATTGGGATGGATTTATAATAAATAAAATAATATCTTTCTCTTTAAAATATCATTTCTTTAAATTATTTATACATTTGTCCTCAAAAATTAAACACATAACATCATAACAAAAATACCAATTTAATTCGGTTGTACGAAATTGTGAAATTATATGTCTTGTTTATCATTTGCGAAACAATAAAAAATCAAACCATTCAAGAATATTTTTGACCGTCTTTATTTTATTTTTTTTTTATACTGTAGATATTTATTGCGGTCTTAAAAAAAACACAATAAAGAGTATTAGAATAACATAATTACTATATAAAAATTGTTTATTTTTTTAAATGTGTGATTTAAAAATGTAAGTTAATTGGAATCTAGTTATATAGGAAGTTATCATCATTAGTATTATCCATATATAGAAGTGGCGGTATTTAGAATTTTAAATAGTATTTAGATATTATACTGGCAAGCTAATAATATGCCAATTTATCCAATAATCAATGTGACGTTCTTCAGAATCATCGTCAACTATCTCAACCTTAAAATCAGGAATTTTCTACATAATGTTAGCAAAACTACTAGCACGACTATCGGCAAATTTGATCCCAATGACCGATCTCTTCTCACCTAAAGTTGCAAATTCTTCGTGCAAATTTAAAATATGTTTTAATTACTGTTGGAAACATTCATATTTTTCTCACCAAATCCGCATATACCATACATCTAATGCATTATTAAAATCCAATCCAATAAAATGCTTTAATTTAAAAGTAAAATTACATAATGTACCACCAACAATTCCACAATGCTATAGCTGATAATGGAATAACACACCAACTTCCTGATGAGTGATGCAAGTTATAATTTTCTTTTTAATCTTTAATATATTCTCATCCATATTGAACCACATATACAGTAGAAGCCGCTAAATTACTAACAGCAAATTCTTATATTAGTCGTATAAGTGCTACTTCCATTAATTCATCCGTACCATGATTTTCTAATTTGATACAATATGCTAGTTAATGCAGCTGACGCTGCACCCGATGTTATATGCGCTGGTGCATCTTCCGTAAAATCCAATCCACCTAAGCATACCATGAAGTCAACATTTTAATTAAAATAAATCAATATTATTAACAACATCATAGAATCATCTGTATCAATTGTTAATGTTGGTTAGTTGGTCGGTATAACTGAAGCAAAATTCGTTAATATATTGCGTATTCTAAATTGGTACTCGCGAATAATAAATGATGGCTTTCAGAGATTTCTAAAAAATGCGTGATCAATAAAGTCATGATCCCTTATGTAATATGCGAGAGAGTACCAAGTAATAAAACCACTAAAAATTGTATTATTTGGAATCAGTATTAGGTGTTAGTAATGACAAAGAAAAAACATTATAATTTGCAAACAGAGAATTTTTTACTTGTTCAGAAACTATGAGCAACAGAAAGGACGCAGAGCAGAATGAGAAATAGAGAATTTTCATGTCACTATAAGGCAGGAATTTGTTATCAATTTGAACATTTTGCTATATTGAATAGTGGATTGTTCATTATTTATAGACAATAAGCAGAGTTAAAATTAGAAAGGGAAGGAATTTAAGGAGAATTGATTATATTTTTAATGAAAAATGTAAAAATAACAACATTTCCAATTTTGTAGGGTTTTTCGTAAGCTTCTTATTTTTTTTTTTTTTAAAAAAAAACTATAAAAATTGAAGTTTTTATTATTTATTGTTTCACTAATCTAAAATGTGCATGACCAGCATTAAACTTAAATTAAAATTTGTGATACAACATTAGTAATATAAAAATTTTGAAGGAACAATATGTCGTCAACACACATTATTTTAAAACTACATCACGAGATATTTGCTGTTCACGGTCTGTGTAACTTTGATTTTGTAACAAGGCTTGCTAGAAAAAAAATTTTGAAAAGATTATTGAACTTTCTGATGAATCATTTCAGGAATAAAATTAATAAAGACAGCGGGATTGTTCATTTTCGTGCAAGTATAGCCACATAATAAAAAAATCTAATCCAGTGTATAAATAATAATAATGGATAAATGAATTTCTTGGCTTAGATTGTATTTACTGTACATTACTGTACATGATGGGAGAAAATATTTGATGATAACAATTAAATATTAATAATAGAGTCAAGATTATCTCAATCTGTGATGTCACCAATCATTTCTTCCCATAAATTAATAAATTAATAATAATAAGTTTAGATTTAATAACATCTTTTGTTTTGATATGATTGATATGATGCATAAGCCTCAGTTTCAAGCCAAATATGTAGCATTTCTTTCGGAAAAATACATGATTATCAACAGGAATTTTATGGTGGCCGAATTTGAAAAATCTAACCGAAAATAATCTTTTCTTTTTTTTTTTAAGAAAAAAAATAAAAAAAAACTGAATAAATCAATCATGTTTTTGTCTTAATTATTATTACTCAAATTATAAATACAAAATTATTTCTTCAATATTAATTTTAAAAAATGAATAACCCATTTTAAACTCTACATACAACTTTATTAAATCATTTCTTTTTATCAAGTCAAATAAAAGAAAATTTAAATATTCATATTTTTGATTTTATTAGGAATCAGTTATGAAATAACTTCAGAAACAATATTGATATTTCAAATGGATTTAATAATCTTAATAATATTCACAAATAAGCTAAAGATTACATTTCAAAATGCAATGAAAACATATGATGGATAAGCACGAATTACTTCTTACAATATAAAATATTTTGCACATAAACAAATATTTATTACACATTTACTCGATGACTTTTTATACATTAGCACATCATAAAATTTGTGTATATGATACTAAATCTTGACTGCATTATCATTTATAACTTAATTTATTAAAGAAGAATATACAACAATTTACTCAATAATATCTTCAGTATCTTACAATATAATACATAATAATAACTCTAAAGAATTTTGAAAGTTGTTTCAAGATCATTTAATTATTATAATTGAACTAAGATTAAATGAAAATGATACTGTAATCCAGATTTAGCACAAATGGATATCAATCTCACTTTTTGCAGCCAGAAGCATGCTTAAATTATCCTTTCAACATTTTATTATTAACAGATACCAGTAGATGATACAAAGGCACTCAGACTCATGCTCCAAGTTATTTACATTGAACCCCAAGATATTTAATATAAGAAATTTTAAAATTATATAACAGATTGTTGCATTTACTGCAAGTCAAGTAAACATTGGATAAGCACCTGCGCATTAATCCCTAAAAATTATAGGGGTTATTGTGTCAGGTGCTGGAAAACCACAGATCATTAAGCCAAGGAATGCCCATCAAAGCATAAAAAACGGGAACCTTGGCTTAAAAAATAAATATCTCAGTCAGGTTGATGAACAAACTCATATCTTCATTACCTAATTATTGGTTGTGTTCATTTAGGATGTAATTATCTCCAAGTTGTTAACATTGAACACCAAGAAATGAAAGGCCAAGTTCCAATCTCAGTCAAGATGAACAAACTCATATCTTGCAAGACAGATTCAACATAACTGAAGGATCCAAATAAAGGAAGCTAACAAAAAAAAAAATAACTGTATTAAAAGAAAAGAGATTTTTTAGAGATTTAAAACTTCAATGTAATGGTATATAATACTTGATGGATAATGTATGTTCACTCTGGAGTACAACTATTTTTGGGCGAGCTCATCGTTGAAATTTCCCAAATTTTTTCTGGCTTCAAATTTATGAGAAGACGGGCAGTTGAGCGAGCATTTGGCCATTTGCTTAGATATTATAAGTTCATTGCATCCATTTGCTTAGATCACAAGTTCATCACCCAGCATAGATTACGCCAAGATTTTAAAAAGTATATAAAATAATGGACTCTTCTTAATTTAAGAATTTACCATGGTCTTATTTTTTTTTAAAAAAAAAGAAATTTAAAATGAATCATTATATCTGATATTTTTCCAAAAAGCTGAAAATGCAAGAAAGTAATCTAAGATATCAAAAATTTTTACTAAAGAATATTCCTTTATAATTTTCACAAGTAAAATAAATTCAATATGCAAAAGAAATAAATAATTATATTAAAAAATAGATGGTGGAATTATTTAAAAATTATATAAGGGAGCAAATTGTAGCAAAATATGATTGATGTAAAGGGAATTTTGCGAGGCAATCGAAAATTTTAATGGTCACATTCACTTACCTCAATATTAGCCATCATTTGAGTTGATGATACATTCAAAATAAAGAAAATCATATGATTGATAATTATCCTCAATAATTTCTATTGATAAAAGGATCCTTTTTTCTAAATCCTGGCGTTATGAATATTGGCATGAAAAAAATGCCAATTATTAATATTACTAATATGCAAACATTACATTATGAAAATAAACAATGAACATGCGGTATTCAAAATTAAAATATAATTATTTTTGTTGGACTGGATATTGGTTTGAACATACAAAAGGAATAAGAAAATTACATATTATGTATTTGAAATAGTAACTTCATATCCCACATGTTATTTAACAGACCAATCACATAACTTTATTAACTAACATTAATAATAACTGCTTATCAACAAATGTAACTAACATCATAGATTCTATAACTGTATTTACTCAATATTCTTTCAAATACAAATATTTTTACACAATTCATCTCAGATCACAAACTTAGATCACAAATTACTTTAACAATTTAATCAAAGATCATGGGTAAATACAATGAATACTCTAAACTTTGGGAATTTTTTAAAAAAAGAAAAAAGAACTACTTCACATGTAACAGAAAACACAAATGACAACACATAACTTTCATGATAATTCTAATAACAACCCCAAAAAGACTGCAAAAGTTCTTGAAGTAGATTAAATTTCTTGCCAAAAGACGAACTCAGACTTTATTGCAAATGAAAAGTCTATGCAATATTCGAGGTGCATTAGAATTTATTTGTGCACAGATAATAGTAGTTTCTACCTAGAAATTTTCTACATTTATGCGCATGAATATTTCATAGAAACTCAATTTTTACTCTTTCTTCTTATATTACAAGTACAAATTTGAAAGAGTCAGACAAATCTTTTTCTTCTATTGTATCGACAAAAGAAAAGTTTTATATAAGATTAAGAGTATATTCTTTAATATAACAATACATACAGCAAATTTATTAGATTTATTGTTTGTAAAATATAGGTGAAATGGATTATTTACTCAATTTATTACTATTTAAAAGAATTATAAATGTAGGAATGGAAGTTACTTAATCTTGGCTGCAGTGGTCTCCTTCATTTCCATGAAAGTAAAAGTATGAGGAAACATCCTTCTAAAAAAAGAGTAAAAAATGATTTTTTGGCATCTACCCACTTTTTTTTCTAAATAAATAAACAGATCACTTTAACTTTTTTTAAAAAAAAGAATTTTCTCCTAAAATAAATAAAAAATTTTTTTTTTTCATTGAAATCATAACATTACATAAAAGATATTTTCTAAAAATATGCCCATAAAAAAAACAATGGTTGCGAATTCGTATTTGATTAGAGTAGCCAAAATTATAAGAATACGTACGTTGTGTTTTGGAGATCAAACTCCGGGGAACTCATTTATTTTATAAAATAAACAAAATAAAAAAAAAGTGTTATTCGGCTCCAATTTCTATTTCAAGATACGTAATAACAGAATAGGAAAAAATAGAAACTCTGATAAATATTTGCTTGATGATCAAAGTTTTTCGTGAATCATGATCATTAATTTAAATATAATTGAAAGCAATAAATTATTTTCCGAAATTACTTTTTATGTTGATATAAATTTTATTATTTAAACCCATTAATTCTTATAGATAAAAACTTAATTCTAACATAAATACTATTTCTAAAAATAATGACTAAATGACGAAGGATGCAAATGACATGCGATCATTTGGCTTGGATAATTTGTAAAATAACATCCATAATAGTATCATAATACTATACCATTTCTAATTGAAAAAAATTGGCTCCTTTATCAACTATTTCCTCGCCATCAACTACTGTTTCTTTATCGTTACATCAGCATAAATTAATTCATTAAAAGAGCTGGAAAATTCAGCACATTAATTGATCAACCCCAAAAAATGTCTGTATAAAGTTGGTTATACTCTTAAAGAAAATATAAATCATACACCTATTACAAAACTTACCGGTCAGTCAGAAGAATATGCATAAAATAAATCTCATTGCATAACAATCATTTATCAACTTTTCAAAGAAAAGAATCCGTGTCCCAACCCTAAAAAGAAAAATAAATTAAGCAAATTTAAAGAAAATAAAACAAAGTAAAACTCTCCACTCGAATTATTCACCTCTAATTCTAAATGTTATCAAGTATTCCGCTAAATTTTTCGCAAATTATTAATAATTTTCGAAATAAATATATGTAATGTAAAAAAGAATTGATAAATACAAATAAATATTTTTAAAAAAAAAATACTCATAAAACATATGTAAGCGTAAAAGATAAAATGGCCTTCGTAGCATTAATATGAAGTATTTTTGGTTATAAATTTCTTATTTCAATGAATTTTCTTTTATGTTTTTGAAATCTATTAAACTCAATTTTAAATATTTAATTTAACACAGAGTTATTCCTTAAGAATTATTTGTAATATGTATGATTGTCGTACAATTTTTAATTTTATCAAAATATTTGTTTTCCGTGAAACATTATTTGCAGCGCAAGGGAACAATCCGATTTGCTGTTCGAGGTTTGATTTTCATGTTTATCATATACTGTAAATAGGTTTATTCATAATTTACGTTTCTTTCAAATTTCTTTTTTTTTTTTTTTCTGCAATTAAAATATTACAATACTGCAAGAACCTATAATTTAAAAATACTCTAGCTGTAAAAAAAAAAAAAAAAAATTTTTTTTTGAATAGATGATGTCAAACCTCAATAAAGATGTCCTTTATTTGATATTTGAAGAATTACAAGATGATTCAAAAGCACTATTTTCATGCATAATGATCAATAGAACTTGGTGCGAAGTCGGAATTCCAATTTTATGGAGAAATCCTTGGCGTTATAATATCAATTATAGTAATAAAAGTTATTTGTCCGCAGTTATTTTCTCCTATTTATCTGATGACATTAGAGAATTCTTAGAAAGACAAGGAATAGAATTACCTTTAATTTTGTATCAAAAAAACTTGTTTGATTATTTGTCTTTCTGCAGAAGTATTAATATTAACGTTATAAATAGTATACTTTCTATCATATCTTCTTTAGCTTATATTCAATTTCCTTTACAACAAGAATTATATGAATTATTTATGAAAAAATGTACAGAGTTCAAGTATTTAGATATGAGATCAATCAAACATCAAATATTTTGTTTTCCAGAAGCAAAAGTATGTCTCGAAACACTTTGTGAATTAATATGTGATACATCTATTGATTCTACATACTTTTATGGAATAGCACGTATCTGTCAAAATATAGAGATAATTGTTATTATTAATACAAGCCAAATTGCTAATCATGGAATTGCGAAATTAATTGAATTTCAAGAAAATATAAAAAATTTTGAATGGAAGGATGATATTGAAGAATATTATTATTTTATAGATGATCCTTATGAAGAAATTCTACTTGCGTTAGAAAAAAAGGCAAATATTCTTAATCATATAAAAATATTTTTCCAATATATTGATGGTTATGAACACACGTTGTTTCAAAAGGTTCTTCCAAAATTTTATAAATTGAAAACATTAATAATTGTTGGTGAATTTATTTTTATTAATGAAGAACAATCGAAAATGTTTGTCTTTCCTGAACTTGAGATTCTTTTTATAGATTGTATTACAATCAACGCAGCTTCTAATATAATAGAAAATAGTGGAGGTCATATTAAGGAAATTTTATTATTTAAATACTATGATTATTTCTTTGAAGATAATTTTGACGATGATTCTCTCGAATTTATTCATAAAATTCATGAACATTGTCCATTAATTGAATATTTATCTCTTGAATTTTCACCATCAAAAGAACATTTTATCGAATTCGAAAAATTATTAAAAGTTTGTCAAAATTTGAATACATTATTATTAAATATATTTAATTTTAATGAAGTAGAAACTTATGAAAAAATTTTGGAAAATGGAGAAGAATTATTAAAGGCATTAATTAGATCAGCACCAACTAATTTAAGAGAAATTAGATTTTTTAATGATTTTAAATTTTCTTTAGAAGCTTTGGAAGAATTCTTAAAGAAGTGGATAGGTCGACCTACACTTTCTATATTTACAACTGATTATATTTATGAAGATGATGATTATATGAAATTGATCAATAAATATAAAGATGATAGAGTAATTAAAGATTTTAGATTTACTTTAACTTATGAAATACTTTATTCTAGATCGAATATATAATACAGCACATTTTTTGATTAATATTAATATTATGAACATTAACATATATAATAATATAGTAAATATTTAAAATATTTTTAAAGGGACTAAATTGTAATTTTTAATGTAAAAATGTATTTTTTATTTCATATAATTTTTTTTTCTTTCAAATTTTTTACAACAATTTTTTTTTTAAATAATAAATTTCGTAAATTGGTCGTACAAATTTTTGAAACTGATTTAATAAATGTGCTCGAAATATTTTTAAAAAAAATTACGGCGTATATTATTTACTGTATTATCGTGTGAATGGTGTTCCTTTCATAATATTATTGACAAATTACAGTAAATCAACAAATTTGGATTTATTGGCTATCCTTAAATCATTATTTTTACAGAACCTTCTATTACTATTAATATGCCATATTATTTAATAAATTATTACATATAATAGATCTTTAATTTTAATTATGAAAACATATTAATTATTAAATTTTAATTTATATATTTATTTTATTATGTAAACCTTAATGTTTAATTTTTTTCAGATTTAATGGATGCAAAATTTAGATTTTTGAATATTTCTAAATATAATAGTTTGATGAAATTACGTAAATTAAAAAATAAAATAAAATAAATATTATAATTATTCGAATATTGACGGAAATTATATCTTCTACTAAATAATAAAATATATTTTCATCTATTTCTTAATTGTTCAATTCTGATTTTCTTGTTTTACTTATTTCTTTATCATTATTTATCCCCTATACACTTAGTTTTTCATATGATGTTCAAGGTCTCTTATATTTGTTAATTTTTACCATCCCATAGTGTTCCCAGCATACTCCAATATTTGTTTACTTTTTAATTGATTTATTTTATTTCTATATTTTGTTCATACACTAAGATTAACTCAAATTCACTTTTATCTCAGCCATTTAAAAAGTTTTAATATAAATTCTATATAAAATTTCCTGTTTAGAACTTCTTTCATGTTTGTATCATCTAAGTCGTCTTGTGGTCCCAAACGTTCAATTTGAAGGAGCAAGAATTCCGGAAACCATGTGTCATGTGCCAAAGGATGAAGCATTATGGTTTATAGTTATTTTGATCTTATAATTCACATATTGTAGCTTTCATAAAGAAAATTGAGTAATAGCTGATGGTGAAGGAATGTTGGTAAGGTGCAATAGTAGATAGTGAAGAAATAGTTGGTAAACTTTCCTTGGTCCAACCCATCTCCTACTGTGAATTCTTTAATTATTTTATTATTAGCCCTATTGTCTCTGCTGGAGCTAATTATAAACTTGAGCACTTTGACACACTGTTCGCCTGTTTTAGAGACAATTCGTGCGATGTAGAGACTTGTCGCCCGTGTGCGGAACCTTCGCACACGCAACCACTTTGTTTGTTATTATGTCATTTACTCTGCTAGTATTATCAGCTTTACTATTTTTTTTTTTTTTGGTTTTATATCTTTTTCAACTGTTTACTGACTGAGTTATAAAGCTTTGCTTATGCCAAAATGGAGATTCAATGAATTTCAAAAAGAAATTTTGATTTCTATATCTATCTGCTGTATGAGCGCCGGTATTACATGAGTTCATAATTAAAGTAATCAATAAAGTATATAAGGAAATGAAGAAGGAATCCTAGTCTAAACAAAACGGCCAGTTAGGAGAGACTCGACTATCTGCTGACTGGTTTTTCCTTGCCTGATAGAGGAAGACCTCATATACAGTATAAGGAAGTTAAAGGGGGAATTTAAGAAACATTTTTTTTTAAAAAAAAAGAATTAAAAGAGTTCTATGTTTTAATAAAAAGCCAAAAATAATGTTATTAATATAAATAAGAAAGAAATTGAAAAGGAAGGGCTTTTATACATTAATTTTATTATATTTTGTAAAATTTACAAAAGATGTGTCATGAGAATTTATTATGTAGTTATAATATGCAATGTATTACTTAATTTAGTTTTATTTTTTTCATGTAAAAGAGTAAATTTCTATAGCTGATTAAATGGTGGATAAATTTGGAAATAATATATGGAAAAAATCACTTATAAAAATGATATCATAGCCAAGAGACGTCATCATTTCGTTAATAAAATTTATGCGTAAATAATGAGTTACAATAATAGTCTTCAGAAGTCAATAAAATTAACTAAATACTTTCGGATCGCATATTGATTATCACATTGCGATAATTCTTTATGAATCATAATTTACCGACATTCTTTTGCAAATATTCAAATTTTTCATATGAAATGGTTTTTTTAATTAAAACCTCTAGATTTATTAAAAAGAAATCTTTATTTTAGATAATCAAATCACTAATCAAAATAAAAGTGTATTGTAAACTGATTTGGTGGCTGTGGTTCTGTACAGCAATTTGCACAGCAATTCGGCTTTGATGTTATAACGTGGCAAAATTTCCAATGTTGCTCAATTTAAATGCGAAGCCTTCATTATCATTTTAAAATCACATATATACAGTACAACGAAAATTTTTCGAAAGGAAATGCATGCATTTAAGAAATAAAATACGACACATTCACAAGAAATTTACACCAGATGATCTTACGAAATTTTGATTACAAGTTAGGAAAATAATTTTCTTTTTTTTATCTCATCAATTTTTCCATATACGATGTCATCTACAGTATATGAGTAGATTCACTCCAGTACAAAATGACAACAAAACAATTACCCAGATGAATTTTAACATGAATAACCAACCAATTGCGCCAAAGAAAGCTACTGAATAAGTTCTGCGGATTACGAATTAACATTTTGGAAGGTAAATAAATGATATTATTATAATAAAAAATTTTATATTTAAATATTAAATTAAATTTTCTTATTAGATTCGTGAAAATCAATTTCCAAATTTATCAAAAATGGCAAGACCTGGTATATTTCAATTTTTAATTTATCAAGATTTAGTAATTAACGTAATAAATTATATTAATTTTACTATTATTTTAAAATAGGAACGAGTGTTCCAGTGGAGCGAGTATTTTCTGATGGAACAGATCTAATATCTCAAAAAAAGTGTACCTCAGATCCAGAAACTATTCGTTCAATAAATAATTTACCCAGAAAAAATAACTCGGTTTGTTTCACCTAGTATCTTTTGTACAGTCTATGTCTCTATGATAAAGTTGAGAAAAATCCCTTATTACCTCTATAGAGGATAAAAAAAATCTTGCAAAATGATGGGACTACCTAAAAACGTACAACATGAGGTTACTTAAGTCCATATTATTAAGTACAAATCGGCACACATTGAGTATTAATAATGATTCTTCAACTGACTTCGTAATCTAAGTTATAGATGTGTGCGTTAAACTAAGATTAAACAAAGATCAAGCCACGTCTATAAAGTTATTATTGACGTCACAAATTTCGCATCAATCTACAACCACATCATATTTATATAACCATATTATCAAAAAAAAAGAACAATTGGTTTTCCCATCGGACAAGTATAAAAAACTAAAACTAACTCATGAATACAAAAAAGCTTTCCCAAGGGCCACTCCAATGCTAACTGCTTCCCATAGGCAAACCCGTGTTGAATGGGCACAAAAATACCTTAATGATTGTTGGAGTCGGACCTTATTTTCAAGTGAAACGGCCTTTCAACTCTTCCGGAATACTGTGCAACATTGTATAAGGAAAACAACCAATTCACTCATCAATGCCAAAAGATAGGACAAAAATTTTTGCATGGGGTGGATTTTGCATATTAGGACAAGTTTATTTTATAATGAATGCAAAATTTTACGTTGAAATCCATGTGCCACAGATCAATGAAATGCTTGGTGATGATTGGCGATTTCAAAAAACAATAACCCTAAGCATACTAGTTGCGCTAGCTGCATTCCCAAAGAATTTCTCCTAAACAATGTCCCAGAAGTTATGGACTGGCCTTCAAATAGCCCTGACCTAAATCCAATTGACGGGCAATTGTTAAGAGTAGAATGCCAAAAAATGAGAATTTAACGCGAGTAAACGAGTCTTTACAAATAATGTCAAATTACGCAACAATCAGAGATATTGAATCTCGAAAAAAAGTTGTAGAGATGAGGAATATACAGAAATCGTAAGGGTTCAATGAAGCAACGTTGTGAACTAATTATTAAAAAGATAAAAAATTTCACGTGATATGGTTATAGTTTTTTTTTGAAATATACTGTATATTAAATCTAGCAAAAATTTACTGATTAATATCATAACAGAATTACAATTGATCGTTTTTATTCACCTTAACAATAAATAATACCAAAATTGCATTATATAAAAATTGGACAATACTTCTCTAATGGGAAAAACTTCAATAAACTTTGATTTGACAAAACTTTTTATCTGGAACGTGCTGCATTAATCAAAAGTATATGGGTGGATTTGCTAAAGAAATTCTAGTATTCTTTACAATTTTTTCTCTTTTGTTGAGTGTTTTCAACATATCTCAAATGATGATAATTATTTATACTAGTATTTTCCTATTCTAAAGCTTTTATTATTATGAAAAAAAGAGATTAAACGCACAATTATTATAATTTTTGAATAATAAAGGGTGGCATAGAATAATGTAAACAAATTTATGTATGAAACTGGCCAACCAAAAATTTTCCCTATTTGTGAATATTTTGGGCACAGACACAAAAATTGTCCAAACATTCAGGACGAATTCCGGGGAGGATGTTTATGGTGATCTGGATAGCTAATGAGTGGTTGAAAGTTAGTTCATGAAGGGGTAGTATTTGAATGGAAGATAATTTTGGTCGCAAAAGTGTTTATAGATTGGTAAAAAGGTAACAATTATTGAAAAAGAATACAATGATTTACTTGAAAGTAAAGCATTTGCCATCAAACGTGTTACAGAATGAATTAAAGAACATAATTAGACGCTCAACAAGTTGTGACAACCAAGTAATCCAAATGAACGAGGGCATCATTAAGCCTAAAATAATTAAAAATCTTGTAAGTTTTAATTAAACTTTACGTGAATGTTAAATAATTGAATTAAATCATTTTTTTTTAGCAAAAATTTGTCAATAAGGACCGATTTTCTTGTTCAGATGAAGAAGAGCGTGAAGAGGTGAATTGTTTAGGAGTTAAAAACTGAACTAAAAAAATCATGCAATTAAGCAGTATAAGGGAAGTTTCACAAAAATTACTGATATTTATTTCTAAAGTTTCCAAGTTTTCCTTGTTTCCATAGTTTAAGTCAAAATATTCCTAAATTAATATCGTTCTATTATTTTTTCATTGTACTGGTATTTTAACAGAAATTACAAAAGAACTATTTAGGATGAAATCTAATTTAGTCTAAAAGTTTAAAAAATAATAAAAACATCTTTTTATGTTCATCAAAAAGATAGGAATGTTAGTAATGCTCTAAAATAACAAATAAGCAAATAAGGTGCAGTATCCTACGTTTTAAATCTTATTAATTAAAGGCTGGATAAATTTACTTTGAGTAGGTTCCCCAGCTCAATAGCTAACTTTTCATATGTTATTAGATTTGTCCCATAACTAATTGTTTGACTGATCTATTTTTAACTACAAAAATTTTTATAAGCACGTAACCAATAAAATTTTCATTAAAATTAGCATTAAAATGAAACAATATTTAACTTATTAACAAAAATAAGGAAAAATTCTAGTAGCATGCGATTGGATCTTATTATATTCATGCATTAGAAGATAATGTATATAAATTCGAACTATGGAGCGATGCTTAGCTAAAAATGTCATGCATGAAAATCGTTTAAAAATCTATAAGGAAAAACAGTTTGAATCATTTATTTTAATTAATTAATTTAATCTTTCCACTTATCACACCTCTAATAATTGAGTTATAACTCAAGAATTGCTATCATTGGAAGGATATGAGCAGAAGTCTGGAACATAGTAATAACAAATGTATGACCTGTGTGATCAGCACAAGGTCAAATTCGAGCAGTGAGGTTAATATATAGAAAAAATACAAATTATAGGATTGAAGAAGATTGGTAATAGAAAAATTTTAAAAATTAAAAAAAAATGGGAGATCAGTTAGATATATTTCATATAAATAAGTGCAAAATGTAAAAAATAGAAAAGCAACAAAAGTATTTCTCTTCTTGCTAGAAAATTTTTTTTAAAATATTTTTCTTTCTTGAAAAATTTTATTATTTCAAAGATGGTACAAACTAAGAGAGACCCAAAGAGACATCTGGAAAAGCAATCCACTTGCTAAATTTTACAGTAAATGGAGCAGCCACTCTGACACTGATATGATGTCAGAGTTCATCTTTGATGAATAAAACACATTAATTGCTTCATGATTCGAAAATATTGGTGATTTCAATGATGATTTTGGAGGGGATTTCAATGCAATATTAGAAGAAAATATGGTATGAATAATGGTAATTCTATTGAGAGAGATGAAGACAACAATAGTGCTTCCTCTAATGACACTTGAAGAAGAAGATACTACAAACTGGTATGTGGGAATCATGCTAAGAAAGAGAAGAAGTGGATTGACCAGGGTGAAGGAGGTGTTGGAGCCTGGAGGAAATAAGAAAGTAATGAAGGAAAGTGAAATGTAACAAACTTTGCAATACTACAAATAGGAAGTTGGAGGAGCAACTCCAATAGCAACAACAGTAATAACAAGAATACTAAACTGTAACTCTAGCAAATGATGAAGCAAAGTGAAAAGCAGTTATTACAGCAGCAGAAATAATATGAATTGGAGTTGCAATGATACCATCATAAATATGAAAAGAAAATTTTGAAAGAAGCTGAAGTCTGAAATTTATAAATTAATATTTATAAATATATGGTACAATTATATCAAAAAAAAAGTTTATTGGTTGTACTAATTGGAAGCCTAAAGAAAAAAATCATCGATTCCTAACAATTCCATCTAATGTTAATTTTGAATTATTGGAAACAATGTTTAATAAGCATTCTTATCATCCTCATGGCATTGATTTTAAGGTAAATATTTGATTATTCTACATTTATTTATGTAAATAGTAAGTAAATTAATATTTATATTTAAATTTACATTTAGATACAATACGAAGACATCAAACACGCACACAATTCACTTAAATTATTAATAATTAAATTTTATAATAATATTCTTCAACATCAAATTTACCCCACAGCCTGATCGCACGCTATTCTTTCCCAATTCCTAAATCCAAAGCCTTTAATGGTCTTCTTAATAATATCCGACCAATAATTCTTTTAGAAACTTTAAGAAAAATTTTTGTTAAAATCATCTCGACCAGATTAAATAATATTTTATCTACGAACCCTATTAATAACCGAGCTGGTCTTCAAGGCCAATCTACTTTTGAACCTATTCAAATGATTAACCACGTCATTGAACAATGCAACATCCAAAAATCTCCTCTTTGGATTGTATTCAAGATTTAAGCAAGGCCTACGATCGTGTTAACGTTTCCCTTCTCCGACTGGCCCTCACTAGACTTAAAATACCAAATTCCATCATTAACCTCATTATCCGTTTATTCACTAACAGAATGAACAAAATTATCTTACCAAAAGGACTTTCATCTCCCTTTTCCGTTTTACAAGGAATCGACCAAGGAGAGATAATCTTTCCGTTACTTTGGATTATATATTATGATCCAATGTTCAAAAAAATCAATGATTCCCAAGATATTAACTTCACCATCTCTAAACAAAAAATCAAAGATATCCGATCCCCGGACTCAGACGTCACCTTAAACTTTGATCTTAAAGTCATCAGTTATCTCGATAACACGACATGGTTTGCGCATTCAAAAGAACATCTAGAATCATATTTGAACATATCCAATGAATTCTATTCCTTTGCCAACATCCTGGACAAATACGAAGTTATGACTAACGTTCGTCAATATCAAGACAAATCCATTCCATTCACAATTAACAACCGTAGCATCACTATTACTACTGCAACAAACCGCCAAGGTAAACGTATCCTAGGCGTTTACTTCAATAGTAACAATAGTCTAACGCCTACAATCAACAAAGTCAAACAAATTATTAATGAATTTGCACATAACCTTAAAAGAAAAGCACTCTTACATCATCACCTTACGTACCTTACCAACAAAGTTCTTCTTCCAAGACTTGAATACATTCTTCAAACTAGTGTTCTATCCGAAGAACTATGTGAATCTTTATTCGTTCCCATTAAAAAATTGTTCAAAACTACTCTTAAAATTCCTACTTCAACACACAATACTATTATTTATAATCCCCTTTTTCCACCAATAAACAATCTAAAATCCATACTATTACAGAAACATCTATCTAACATTAATTGTTTACTTAATAACCCGGACCTAAAATCCATCGCGTTACAAAATATTTTAGACACTATATTTTTATTGGTACCCTCAATTCCCTGATCACACTATTATAAACAAATCTATTCCGCCTACCTCTCTTACACCATACTTCACGAAATGTTCCAAACTTTTTGCTTCACATTATATATCCATTCATGTGAACTGTGATATTAACATACTTCAAGGTAATACACCTATAATTTCATTCTTCCCAGAATTCAGTAAAGATGATCTACAATCACTACGCACCAAAAGAATTTTTTCGCGGACCAAGTCACTTCCCCAGATGGTACGTATCTCCTTCCATACCAAGACACGGACGCTATAAATCACCAAGGACCTATTCCCAATTGGTACAAAAAATTGGAATCCGAATGTGCATATGGACCCAACTTAAAACTTTTATCCCCTTTAACCTTACCCAACATTACAACCCTTATTAATAATCCCATTCCCAATGATCAGTCACAATTTTATTTCCGACCCAAAAAGAAAATATGGGTCTCTTATTGGGATCCCCTAANTAAAAATATCTTTTTTTGGGCGCATTATAGAAATCAATAATCCTTCCTACTGAGTCCCTACGGCATATATAGAACATTGGGTTTATTCCCCGACTCAAGTTGATGTTACTTCAACAACTCCCAAACAATACGTTCCGGTTTTCATTCCATGTACAAATTGTAATAAACACACATATTTTCATCGAGATCTTCGCCCAAAATGCGTGCTCCTTTCCCAATTACATCTTCTCAATAGAGTAGCAATTCGGGATAAAAAATACCAACCTTATTCTTCGTATGAAATCACTTACAAACATTACATTATTACTTTGGACCCTTATCATACCTTAAGAGTTAAAGCTTTTAATTTTTATAAACAAACTTCAATTTTATATAATCCTACCCCTATCACTGACATCAATCCAAACTTCTCACTTCCTACCCATCACATCCCTGATATTTCCTTGCCCACTACAGACCTACTCATAGACCCCTTTATAAAATCCTGTTTTATAGGATGCCCGGATACAATAGCAAAATTAAGCTATATCAAAGAACTACCACTTCATTTAACTTTTTTACAGATGGCTCAGTCAAATCCTTAACGAAACAAGACTGTCGTATCAGTTTTGGATGGATAGAAACTCGTGCCTCAGCTAACACCACGTACTTTTCAGGACGCACCACTCACCTACCTTCAATATATATATATATATATGCCACTAAGGCTGAAACTATGGCAATATTAACTGCAATTTTAACGACACCGCCAAATTCCTCAGTTACTATCAACACAGATTCTGCAAATTTTATTCATACTTATAACTCTTTTATTGTTTCATGATTATCATATAGAAAAAAATTAAAACAAAATAATTATCTTCTTTGGTTTACTCTAGATTCCTATATTAGTAACAATAATATTTTGATTTCTTTAGTTAAAGTTCAATCTCATTCTAATAATATCTCTCATGATATGGCCGATTCTCTTGCGAATCAAGGTTGCTCATTACCTGCCCCAATCATTATCAACCCCAGATCTATCCCATCTTCCTCATTTGGAACAACCTGGTATAATCGACAAAAATTTATGTCGATGGGGTAAATCCTTATCAGAAGCAAAATTGTTTAATCAATTTCTCGCTCAATCGAATATCCCTTTTATTACGAGGATGTCTCGCCAATATCGCATCGATTTTCGAGCAACTCAACAATGGTTCCATTTTACTCCGGATCATCTCCGTCACAGTTGAAACTTAACTCCTACCATGGCAACAAAATTAAAGCAGCAAATTTTTCCTTAGCTACTGGTACTATTCAACAAAAATATTATCCGAACCTCTATCCCTCAGTTCCGCTAACCTGTCCATTATGCAACTCTGATCAAGACTCCAACGAGTATTTAGGACGTATACTGCGCAACTAAATCAATTATTAGCATCATATAATTCCCAATTATATAAAATCGTACAGAACCAACTTTTCCCTGAATTCAAAACTCGTTCCCTTACACGTTTGATTAATTCATCTCCTATATTCACCCCCGTTAATACGTCCTTAATTTCGGACTCTCATCCTCTACTATTATTAGTCCACTCATATATACCTGAAGAACTATCAACTCTTTTTAATGCTATTTTTGGCTCTTACAAAAAATATAAGAATCACCTCCTCAATTTTGTTTCATCTCTTATCACTGACCTATTTAAAATTATATGGTCTCCCAGAGCAAAAAAACACAAAGACTTGGAACGTACGCTCAACATTTTTAAACGAGATAAAAATGTTATCGCGAACTTCACGCCTTCTCAACGTTCGACTTCTTCAAATCCTTTGGATACAACTGATCGATTGGTCAACTAGGTTACTTTGGGTATCAAGTAATTTCTTGCATCCGGGAAATTGGCTTCTTCATAGAGATTTTTATAATTATTTTTCTCAATTATATCTTAGAAATATAGAACAATTTTACTATCTTAGTTCGTTTTACCATTTAAATAGATCTGAGTTTACCTTATTCCCTTTATCTTAGAATCGTAGCTAATGCTCCCACCTTTTTTTGGTAGCCAGCAGTCAGGGTTTGCCTAGACGTAGATGTAGTGTACAGTAGCATATATTTTATTCTTTAGTTTTTACTATAGTAGATATAACTTACCTTGTTGTTCGATAAAAATAAAAATAAAATAAAAAGTTAGGTGGCCATGCCTAAAACCTTTTTTTTAGGTGTAGACAGTCTTCCATTAGGGGGCTCATTTACAGTATTAACCTAGTTTAGTATTATCTCTCATATAGTCGACCTACGCTAAAATAAAAATAAAAAATAAAAAATAAAAATAGTTAGATTAGTCTAATTAGTTCTAAGCAGAATCTTTTGAAATTGATGATTACTGAAGTTGGTGAAGAAAACATTTGCGAAGTATAGAAGATTATGGACATGAGACCCGAAAACAAAAAACACATACATTTCATGATCGTTCATATCTTGTTCATGCATAATATAATAGATAAAATTTAAAATATTCTAATAAAGTATATAATGACAGAATTAAGGAAATAGATAAAATAAAGATAATAATCAAAATAATGAAAAAATATATAGTTAAGAACAAAATAACTGAATTATATATCTTTTAATAAGAATGTAAAGGATCAAATTCCTCTAACTTAACATTATGTTAATAGACACCATTTATTTAAATGATATAATTAATAAAGAGATATATAACATATGATAAGTTCCTGATGAAAAAGTAAAAAAGAAAATTATCAGTTTAGACAGCAATTAGAGAACACAAAAAAAAACAGGAATAAAATTAGAAAAAATACATTATAATGTGTATATTATTAATAAAGTTAATATAAATTTAAAAATTAAAATAAAACTTTGCTATATTATAGTACTTTTTATTTAAGTATTTCAGTTGTTTTACATATCTTTTTTTTTTTTTTACTTTAGATGAAGTAAATTATTCGCTTGTTATTGAATATG
This sequence comes from Glomus cerebriforme, assembly GCA_003550305.1. Taxonomy (NCBI): domain Eukaryota; kingdom Fungi; phylum Glomeromycota; class Glomeromycetes; order Glomerales; family Glomeraceae; genus Glomus; species Glomus cerebriforme. Next base: position 33,260 of record QKYT01000310.1, on the reverse strand, counting down.
CTGAGGCTTTTAAATAGAAGCCAATTAAGAAATTGTAGAGTCGATTTCATGGTTACATAATAAAGAAATTATACACAAGTATAATTGTATTATATACAGTATAATCCAAATCAAATATATAGCCTAAGAGTGTTATTATGGCAACTTACAAATTGTTCCGGTATGCGGATACATATAACCGTTTTTTTTTGAGGTCGTATTTTATCTTTTTTTGGAATTTCGTTCGTTTAGCTTTTTTTTCTAAATAGAAATGGGTTTTCTTTATTTATTTCGTATATTTGTTTGTAAATAAATTATTGTAATATTATCGTATATCAATATTAAGAAAGAATGATTTGATGGATGCAGAACGTGCGATTCATAAAAATTTCTTGTCACAAATTTAACATTTCTGTTGGAAGATTTTTAAAACTACTATAGCAATAATAAATTGAAGACCGGACTTGATATGTCTCACTAAAATAATAAAAATTTCATTATTGAGATATTGAATGAACATGTATTTGATGGATCTGCTGTTGGGAAATCAGCAACGATAAAAATATCAACTTTTTCTGATTTTTACGATTTTTACAAATATAAGAAAATTTATTTAAATTTCATAAAAATTGATATCTTATTTTTTGTTTATCGATCGAATGTTTAAAATCATATATGGTTACGTCAGTTATTTAAATGCATTTTAATAAATCATCGTGTATCTGCTTTAATATTTATTGTAATTGTGATACTTTTATATCTTTTAACAAACTTTGATCATATTTCAAGAAATTCAATTTATTTTATATATTTACGGTAACATATCTACTACAAAGCAATGAAACTTTTTATAAGACGCACAAAGTTGTTACTAAAATAAATAGACCAATTATTTTTTTTATAAGTCGTAAAAGAATTTTATTATAGAAATAAATAAATGTCCGTGTGAAATATATACTCTATTTAAAAGAAAATCGAAAAAAAAGTGTAACGAAAACAAAAGAAAACCCGAAAAATAAAAAAAAAATAGACAATCATAAAATAACAAATTGCTAAGCAAATTAATCAAACGATTACTTAAAGATTTTTGACAAGTCACAATCTTCATCGCAATTTGACAAGTCAAAATCTTCGTTTTCAAAAATTTTTGCTTTTACGCTTTCTTTAGAATTAAAATTAGTTAATACATTATTATTTTCAGATTTAATACTATTAAGTTCTGAAATTACTTCAGGAATATCTGGTCTTTTATCTGGTTCATGTTCCCAACATTCTATTTAAATAAATTAAGATTAGATTATACTTTTTCACGTGACTTTTAAAATATATATATCAAAAAAAAATTCATATTACAAAATAAAAGTTATACACTTACTTTGAAAAAGCTCACCGAATTTTTTATTCGTGTGTGAAACAGGGTTTTCTCTTTTACCTCTAAGGATACTAAGTTGTAATGATATAATTTTAGCATGATCATCTTTTATTTCCGCAAAACCAAAAGGTGATGAACAACTTGTTAATTGCCATAATAATACTCCTAGACTATATATATCTGATTTTTTGGTTAAATTATATAAATGACTTTCGAAAATTTTAGGATCCATGTAAGGTACTACACCACATGCTTTAGTAAACTTAGTATTACAGCCTTGTAGAAATGAACTTCCAAAATCCGCTAATTTTATCGCATGTTGATTTGGTTGTATTTGATGTATTAAAATATTTTTAGAATGCTAAATGAAAAATGGGTTAATTATATAATGTAAATAAATTATATAATAATACAATTATACTTACAAGGTCTCCGTGTATAATTTCTTTATTATGACACCAAGAAATTGCATCTACGATTTCTTTAGCAAACCTTAATTGTTTTTCCCATTTAAAAGTTTTAGCATTGTCTCGTAAATAATTTTCTAATGTTCCACCGTTTACGTATTCAAGAACGAGCGCAAATTTTACTTCATCTAAAGTTTCTTCATCTAAAATAAAAAAATATATATGTAAAATAAATATTATATTTATTAAAATACTGTCAATACATTATTATTTTACCTGTTAATTTCGTATCTAATTTCGTAACTCCATAAAATTGAATTATATTTGGATGTTGAAGATGAGAAATTATTCCCATTATTTTGATCTAAAAAAGAAAATAATCCATAACTTATATAACAAATATCAAAAAGTTATAATTATGTATATAAGTAAAATACCTCATTAATTATTTCTTCCGTAGAGTGGCTATTGAAAAATTTTTTAATTACAAATGGTACTGTTGTATTTTCCAAATATGCAATATGAATCGAAGCAGATCCTCCTGTATCAAGCCGCTCGATATCGATCTTAAATTCTTGATCATAATAACCAATTGTCGGTGACGTTTTGTCACCTGATATCCTCAGTCTATTTGTACCACACTCTTCGAGGCGCTGCTATAATAAAGTCTTATTAATTGAGTGACGTAGCTAGTATTACACAGCACAGCACGTTTACATTGATTATTTTGGTGTAATATTTACAATGATGAATCAGTTGATATACATCACATAAACATGCACTGTGGTGTAAAAAAAAAAAACCATTTTGGTATGAGAGATCTTCATTCCACAGCTCTGCGGCTTTTTTTAGGAACAGCAAAAGGTTTCTTGAGTTTATTATGGCACAGTTTATCAAGGACAATTTAAAATCACTAATTAATTTATCAACTGGTAAATAGTGCTTTAAGAGTATTTTAGATTTCTCTTGTTTTTGGAATGATATAGGTATACCACAACCACCCATAAGTTTTTATCGTATTATTTCAACTTAAATTGACCATAAAAACCATGGAAGTGGATATTTTAACATCAGAGAGAGAAAGAGAGAAAATAGAAGCAAACCGTTTGCAATATTATTATTTGGAGGTATTTATATCAGGAATCCGGGGTTGAAAGACATAAAATATACTTTAAAAGGATACATGCACGCCAATGAGTATTTGCGCGAGGTGACATTACACAAGAAAATGAAACATGTGTTCATCTAACATCGCACAGATTCCTTTTTTACTCCATTATGCGGATCACCGATCACAAAATTAAAATTAGTCGATACATGTAAAAAATCTCTTGAGATGCTTAGATCCTGATGAGATGAACTGCAAAACGGCAGCAAATGAATTTAGAGAAGTACCAGGAAAGAATTGAGGATTGCGAAAATATTAAACGTAAACATGATTAACTGAAAAACAATGCGCTTTTATTTTACCCGATAGATCAATAATCTATGTCAAAACTGAAAGAAATTCGCTCAGGCAATTAAAATTTTGTCAGTATTTTATTTCATACCACTTAACATATGATTGTAATACCGTGAGCCTTTTTAAAAATTGCAATAATTTCCCTGACATCAAATGCATTATTTGACTTTCACAAAGTATTAAATTTACTTTTTTTAAAAAAAAAATGAAAAACAAAGAACTTCCAACCGAGAAATATACAAAAAATGCCGAACTGATCTACATGAAGGAAATTGTTTATAATTTGCGCGTATTTGTTTTAACAAATAATAATAAGAAAGAAAAATATTTAATTATTATCAACAGATATTTTACGGTTTAATATTTGACATTTAATTATTGGAATTTAATAATGTTCACTATAAGAAACTTGCAAGTCAACCAAAATTACAGTTTTTTACATAATTTCTTTAAATCTCTTTTTTTTTGTAATTTCGCTCTTAATAAAAAAAGAGAATTCTTCAATCTACACGTTACCAAAAATATATGAAACGTTGGCCGAAACTGTTTTATAATTTTAGCCAAATTTGCAGTGCCGGCCAGAATTATAATATCGTCTTCAGCCAACGGACATGATAATACAAGAAAATTTCGTGATACACGTATGTTATACTAAATTCATAATTCTGGCAATTACCAGTTTCGACATATATAATTTCAACCTAATGTTCAACTTTCGGATGGGATTTCGTTTTCGCAATGATTGACCGATGAAATTTTTGCCGAAATTTTTGCCCACATGCATGTATACTATATGTCATCTAAATAATGTCCCAATCTGTTGATCTGTAATCTGCAGATTACGAACAGATGCGGATAAAACCATAGCATCACACTTAAACGTTATAAATCCAAAAACTAATATAATTAAATGAAGGTCACTGATATGTTTCTACTGTAAAAAGACATTGGTTCTTTAAAATATTTCTTGATTCTACTGGTATAAGGTAGGTTGCAACATCGTTAGATGTAATAGTTTTTGATGAAATATGTGTCGCCCATACGTACAAAGTTTGGAATGGGAATTGTTCTATTCTCATCAAATATCAAATATGTTGCGTGAAGTGTATGCAATACCTTGTTGAACATGTTGCCGTCAGATATTAAGTGAGATTGTAGGCTTTGTGTATTTTGTGTTTTGATGATGTATTTTGATGATGTCTTAACTTTTCTAGATGAAGCATCCACCTGGAACTAATATTCATCAATCGCAGCACCATAAGTTTTGGAAATCGGTTTAATAGATCAGGAAAAAGCAAAGGTTCTAAATTGTGTCGTAGGATAAAGATCTGCGTCTGAAAAATCATATTTTTTCGGTGGGTTACATTTTGATACGCGGTTTTATCAGGAATATACTTTTCTTGTTTGACAATGAATTGAAAAGTGTTGCCCCTACATGTTCAATAATCGGATCATCATACGCGCCTTGCTCTGAAGATTAAAATGTAAGAACAATATTATATCTTCTTGACAGTTTCCTTGATCTTTTTTATTCATATCATCACCTTCCCTTTATCATCATTCACCATCTTCCTTATAATAATATAATTACCTTCTTTTTCACTTTCTTGATCTTCTTTCGTATCTTCCTGATCTTATTTTGATCTCGTAACTCTTTCTCGAGTTTGTAAATTAGCGTGTTGCATTACATTGGAGAAATGTGCTCTGTTCGAGCCTTCGAGGTGATTTTCTGATCCATCACCCACGTGTATTTGTTGCATTTTCTCAGTTATTCTTGAAGAAGGTAAGAACAGACAATTTTAACGTTAATTGGTCATGTATGCTGATATTTTTCTTGCATCGAGGTCATACCTATATTATTATGAAGATTGTTCTTTATCCACTTTTACTGTATGTTCTTGTGAGAGTTGAGAATAAATAACAGAATATCGATTTGGGTAAGAGTCGTTCGTGAAATGCTCCAAGGTAAGAGATTTGTTGATCCCGATTTTATAGCAAAACGTCACAGAGGCAAAGAACTTGAGAGACTAATTGTCCTATATTTTGTGTATGTGAAGGATCTAGCGCCGCATCCACTTCATCAAGAATATACATTGGAGCAAAAACCAATAATTTTTCAAAGTATTTGTATACGTCCTTCCATTTCTGACCTATATTGTCAAACTTATGTTGTCTTTTCCTAAAGATCTTTTGGTTTAAAAAAATGATTCATGCTGAATTTTGACCACCATTTAGCTCTGATAAACTTTGCATTAACTTCTAAACAATACATTAGATCTTGACCTGATAACTATTTGATCGAAAATGCTCCCAACCAATCTCGGAATCGATAATAATATTTTCATGCTCAGCAATTTAAGTTTTGATATCAAAAAATTTTTGACATTATTCGAAGAACCAAAGTTTGCCGGTTACCTGTGAGATATTCTACTATTTCATTTCTTATTTTAATAACATGATTCATGTGTCTTCAAGTCAAGCTGTCGTTTGGTTTGGCTATACTCTTCTATCGTTTTTTGTGTGCTTTAACTATTGTTTGTATTCTTTAAAGTATGAAATTTCCGAGGTTTTAATCCACCTTCAAGAGTTCAAGAACCATCGAACATAAAATCTTCGAGAGAATCTTCATCAAGCGACTCATCTAACAGTACCGGTATGACGGTATCTGTACATATTAAAGTATTGCCAAACACGTACTATCTGTTACTTCTTCGTCATAGTCGATTAACGATTAGCATCAATGCTTAATCTACTTTCCCGGGCACAAGCCATTTGGCACTTACAGGCCTCTAGAATATTTATATCAGCTGTAATTCGGAAATAAGTTTTAGTATCACATTATTTTCTAAATACTGATAATTTTCTTTGACGATACCTCAACTGATATTTTAGACGCTTGGATCTTATTTAAAAGGGTATTTGTTTCGCGTTTTCGCATTTTCGTAGTTTTAAGTTGAGATCCAAACTTTTCATTTCTTTAGTGTAATCTTTTACTACCGTAATTTGTGGCTCTGCGTCTCGACAGTCGAAATGGTCGCGCTGTCGCGCAATGTACAGTACTCGAAAGTCACGTGTGTATAATATGAGGCACGTTACATGTCTGTGCGACATAATTTCTCTATAAAATTAGCACACCGATCCCAAAAATACGATAAAAATTAAAATTTCTAAATCATATTTTTATTTGAGTATTAAAAATGATTGACAACCATTTTTTTTCGACCCTAAATTTATAAAAAATCAATATATAATTAACAAACATATATTAAGGATTTTCCAATGAATGACTCTTGATGACTTTTCTCTTTTTCACAACGACCAGAACATTTTGTTCTATTTGACGAATTCAACTTGATTTAAGAGGGTATATGAGATTGATGATCTTTTTAGCCATTATAGGGGTTTTAACAGGGCTAGTCGCTATTATCAAACTTAAAGATTTTTATTCTTCTAAAGGCAAAGTCTAAGATGGTGCAAGGGCAAACCGCATATACCGTATCAATTTACCTGAAATGCAGGTATATTTATTTATCAATATTGGAGTATATTATAAGGAGGGTTAATATTAAGGGCGAACTCGGTGGTAAAGAACTTATACCTCTTAAAAAGTTAGGACATCCAATTCAACCCGACGATGAACACATACACATCATTGTACAGCGTTGACACGTGTCAACTGCTACTTTGAGTGAGGTATGGGAACAATTGTCGAAACTACAAAAACTGCTCAATAAGTCTATCTATGGTACGTGTTAAATAACAGGAAGGGTTGAGAGACTTCGTGGGATTTTTTACTAACCTGCCGTTGCGTTGCAGAGTAAATCCGAAACAGTTGTCAATGATATTGAGTCTGAAAGTGTGTTTAGTGATGATCCGAATCCTAAAATTGATGTGTTCCCTGTTCTTTCATGTAGTTGCGTAGACATAAATAACGAAAGTTCCGAGCAGTGGTTAAAACATCTAATGGCAGAATTAAAACTTCGCCAAGATATTACTCTCCTCAACAAAATACATGAAGTAACGATTTACTGCCAGAGCCTCGTTATACAAGAGCAAGGAAATATCGATTATGCAATGGACCGGTAAAACTGTTGGTATAATCGAAGTTAAAAAGATGATTTTATCAAGGGATTCGTTCAAGAGTCCGTGCAGATAGTCGACAACGCAACAGATAGTGGATAAAGTGTTTGTCGAATGCTATTTTGTGGAATGTTCACTTGATGAGGAAGAAATCCATTGTTTAAGCTATCAAAGACACAATTATGTGGAAGTCATGGAACTAAAAAAGCATTTCATCAAGTAATCTTGCAGAAAAATAGAGGAATAGATAGTCCTTAGGATAGAGTATTAAGATAGGAACGTGTATCTGAGCTAAGACTTTTCCTCACATACTGTTCGGAATAAATATAAATCATAAATGTGAAATAAGTTTATAGATTCAGCATATGATATATTTGTACCTTTCGAAATCTTTTATTGTGGAAGATTTTGCTTTTGCGTGTTATTATTATATTAACAAAAACAATCATTTGGAAATGTATCTCTATTCGGCAATCGAAAATTTTCGCATGGCAATTCAACATTTATTATGTGTCACTGTGAGTCCCAAATTTGAACAATATTTCCATCCAAATGTCTTTGCACGAATTTATGATTAGGATTCGGAAATACTATACGTTCGACATATTCTTCAAAAGTTACCCATTCCAAGACTATCATGTTTATGTGGTTAACATAAATCTTAATTTCTGGATTCGCGGCTCAAATATGAACACTAGCACATCGTTAATGTTTAATCTGTTTTTACATTTGTAAACATTTCCTTATAAAATCATTGTTCTTGATTGTCCAAGTTTAGATCTGAATCTGAATTTCATATAGGATTTCGAGAAACTTATCAACATCACAAAGACAAGCAGCAGAATTTATTCGTGTTGCTTGGCGTTGCTAGACACATAAATATAACTGACGATCATGATGATTTTGGATAATATGTTAGTATGATATGTTAGTATATACAGTATAATATAGATAAACGAAAAATTAGGGCATTAGTACATGCTAGATCTCAAGAAGGTTGATGCTTTTGAAGAGTTGAACAACCAACTTAAGATCTCCTCGAGTTTGACAAGGGAAGATTAATTCCAATACATCGAACTCTCGATGCAAGAGAAAAAGGTGTTTCTGGGATAGCACGACAATTTAGTAACTGGAATATTGAAACTCATAAAAATGGAGTATCACTTCTTCACAAGGTGACTTTAATTTTAATATTGAGGGACAGATGACAATTCGAGCCGGATATTTCTTTTACACAAAATGAAACAGACTGCCATTTATAGAACTGGATCTTTCTGGATCAACCCATCACCCCAATATTTGTTGTTGAGGTTGCGAATATTGCAAGTGATTTAGATCTCCAAGAGTTTGATGATAGATTCAGAAATGAATCCTTGAAATATAGTGGTGGATATTTTGGTTGATCCGAAGAATCAGCAAATTCATTCACGGAGGTGGATGAAAACAATACTGTGACATGGTTGGAAAAACATGGATACCAGGGTTAATAATCGAGAAATTTGCTTCATATATTGATATGATCGAAGAAGTTCTTTCACAAGTATGTTGTAACAATTTGTTATTGGTGATTTTATTTGATTTATTTCATGATTATAGCAGGTTCAGGTTCATCAGATGACAAAGTTAATATTAATTGTCCTAGATGTACAGTAACTTTCACTAATGATCACGTTTTCGTGATACATTTTCAAAGAAACATGCAATTAAACGACGCACATCTTAAATGTTGCTAGAAAAATCTAATTTCTCAAATTTCTCGTGTGCAGTAATTTAATGGTGTAAGATTTATATTGTAAAAAACCTTGCATTATACTTAACAATAAACATTATATGGGTGCGATTTGTGCTTATATACTCGATTTTTCCTTCTTTATTTGATGATAGTATTAATCATGTGCTTTTGATACACCTATCATGTGTAATTTTTTAGCTCTTCCTTTCCAGTCAATTTAGTGCCAGAATGAATCGTGTTATTCAGGTTCTCAATTCTCATTGAGGTGCGCTAAAGATTTCGGCGTGTTTTTTTTTGTTTTTTCTCGATTCTGTTTCAGTATACAACTATACATCTACTTTATAATTGGTGCAGTAATATAATATCAAAAACAGTAATCTTTATTAATTATTAGTTTGTACACATCAAAAATTATTTAGAACAACCGAAAAAAAATTTTGTATTTCTCGTATTTCTTGATTTGATCTCATAAAATTTCATTTTCTTTATAGATAAACCTTTTTTTTTGCCTTCATTGGAGTATTTTAAATTTTGCAAAAAAAGGCCCAATTTCAAAGTTAGACCTTCTTAAAGATTTAATATACTCTAGAGTAAGAGTTATATAAAAAATCGGTAACAAGTCAACTACATTCATCATCAGCTGGGAGCCTGACTTTTGAATAAATTTGGAACATATCACCGATGAATATAAAACGATTCAATTCCCTTTGCCGTTAAAGAAAAGTACAAATGTGTTATGCGGTGTAAGCAAAAAAAAAAGAATAAATAAATTTTAAATCTCCAAATTTATAACTAATTTGTTCTATTTCATATAGGTTTATATTATAGTAGTTTTTTTTTCCCATTTATTATTATAAAATTTTGTGGCACCATGTTCTATAGGAGTCTAGGTTAAAAGTTTTTCAATCGTTCAAAACCTGATTTTATTCAATAATTTTTTTTTGAATTAAGTAACTCTACATTAGCCTACAATATACACAAGAATTATTTATTAAATTATTTAGATTCAAAAGTTGTTGTTGACGGGAAATTAAATGTATTTAATCGAAATGGTTATACATTATAAATTTTAGTGAGCTTTTTTAGTTGATTCTAGTGTTAATTCCAATTCGGCTGATATTATTGTCAAGATTGTTATTATTTATTATGAATATTAAAAAATTCTCAAATAATTATATTGAAATTATGTATTATTTTTATTTATTTAATTTAATTGTTTATATAAACTTTTTTTTTTACTTTTTCTTTTTCTTTGCGACATTACCACATAAGTGATATGTGTAGACAAATCGGTACAGTATGATTTGCGATTAGAATTGACCGATTAAACCATACAGTACAAGTATTAATTTCCTAATCGGTAAAATAAATTGGATCCCTAAAACGGTATACTTGAAATTTTAGAAAATGGCGACATTATTTTCGATATACAAATTTTTCGTATTGCATGTTCAATTTTATTAATATTCTTCTATTAAACATATAATCCAAATTATTTTCTAAATCCATTTACAAATAAATATTCAACAATTTCAAGAATTTTAGTTATTATATTATTTCTCCTGAGATACAATCACAAAGTCAAGGTAGATAATTTTATAAAATGAATTTGTACGATGAATAATTTTTATTTCATTTATTTTCATTAGGTTTATTGGTCCTTTAGTCATTAAAATTTGGTTCTGTATTTAAATCAAGTGTTTTTAATATCGCATTTGGATTGAGTTTAATTTTAGAAAAACAACTTTTTAAAAAGATTTTGAAAGTTCTTTTTGTAACTAATAATATTATATTTTTCTATTGTTATCATTTAATCGATCTCATTCAAGATAAGATTGCAAAAATAAAGTGTATTTAATGATTCATATAATAACAGTATTTTGGTCTCTCTAACAAATTCATCAGAGTAGAAATTGATCTAACACACCTGATAAAACCCCCCAGAAATTTTAAAACCACTTCCAATCGGATTTATAATTATATCATATTCATTTTTATCATTATTTCGGATTCAACTAAAATAAAAAGAATGAAATAAAATTAAAAATTGACTCATTGCATCCAATAAAGGTACAGTATACTGACTGTATGTAAGGAATCCGCGTTTGATTACATTATTTTTTTTTTGTTAAAAAACTAAGGATGAATGAAAATCATAAATTCGATCTGCTTGGTTAAGGGAGTGTTAAGGGTCAACACAATCTTTTAGAGAGAGATTTCTGTTATTAGTGATTTCAAAATTTGCTTGACAGCTTTCATTCCTATAATTGCATTTGACAAAATTTATAATTGGAAAGACAAATCCACGGTTGTGTAAATGTTCTTTCAACTTCTTAAATTTTCGATCAATTTCTATCGAGAAGTTCATCAATTTTCTTAGGAAAATTCCTAAAAAATAATAACCATATAAAAGTGATACGATAATATTATTCAATATTACAAATATTTTATACAAATAAACTTATCATGATTAAATCTACATTTCCTTTTTTTTGGGATGAACTTTTTTTGAGACAATGGAGTTAAACGACAAACTAATTGTTTTTTTAGGAAATTCCAATAATTTTCCTCCAAAGTTTAAAAATAATGATTTTGTATTGTACCTTAAAAAAATTTTAAGAGATCTTTCTGGTGATTCTTTATCAAGCCACGAACAATATATCTTGAATAGTCTCGATATAAAAATTTTACTCCACTCCAATCATTATACCACATTCACGTCCGATGACGTAACTGATAAGTAACAAATAGTATTTGAAAAATAGGGTGACGTAAATGCATGCAAAAAAAAAAAAAATTTTAATCACTGTCAAGGTAGTCAAATTTTATAAAAAGAAAAAGAAATATTTTTTTTTATTTTTATTGTAAAATTATATTTGTAACAAATTTTAAATAGTTGGACGATTATCTGGCTCACTTTAATAACACTAAAAAAAAAACAAAAATTTGATTAAAAATAAGTATATATACAGTATAACGCTTCAATAGACATTTGTTAATTTAAATTATATTTACCAGGACAAATTTTACATAATCTTCAGGTGTGTTGGGAATAGGCGGTTCTCTAACGCCTTTTAAAATTCCCATGACCAAATCAATATCAACTTCATAGAAATCTTTTGGATTAATACAAACCATCGTCCCGTACAATTTATAATTAGGGTTGTTTAAACTTACAATCCTTTTTGATAATCCAAAATCAGCTAACTTGATGCCATTATGGTTCATCATGTTAGAGAACTATTATTGAATATTTTGAATATAATGAATGAATAAATAATTTTAAAAATTATTAAAAAATTATAAATATTGTAATATAAATATAAATTAATTTACCAATTCGTGATGCCGATTTTTTCTCATTATGTAAGCATAATACAGTAAAAACCAATTTAAATTTATCATTTAAAATGAAATTTTTAAAATGTACATTCAAATAATCTTGAAGAGTACCACTATCGATATATTCCATTAACAACGAGTATTTTATCGAATTATCAAGTTTAAAGAATAAAATTATTTGAATATAAAGTTGGAAATAAATTGTTATAATAATAATTATTTTTAATATTTGAAAATGTTTCAGTTTATATATTCTCTAGTTTCAATTTTTTTTGTTTCGTGGTTATTTATAATTAAATTTTCCCCTGGAATTCTTGGAAACAATCTGCACATCATAGCTGAATTTATATAGTATTTGAACAGGGTACAACAAAAACCTGCATAAAATCTTATGAAACACACAGTATGGGCGTATTCATTTTACACAATGATGTGATATTGCATATCTAACATGCAATTGTGCGTGAATACTGCAACCCTGCATATTTGTAACAATAATTTTGAACACAAACCGTTTGAAATGGTTGACGATCGACAAAGGTCTGCATTTTGATCTTTAACACAAACCGAGATCAGTAGATGCATTTTATTGCTTTAACAAATTACTATGTATTTAAATTAATTTGTTATCACATAATGAATAATTCTTTACTATATTTAAAACATTAAAATTTTTTAACGGTTTAATAAATAATCTTGCCATAAGGGATTTGTTTTTGTCGATTGATGCACGACATTCAATATTGCATTAGTACTAATATATCAGATTTTCTAATGATCAATCTAAATATTATGTGTGGAATCGTGGAATTTATGAAGCTTGAAAGGTGATTGTCCGACATACGTAGATTATCTATGAACATTCTTCAACATACATATATAGATTTTGGATATTTATAATAAAGACGTATCCAGAATGTGAACGCTACGTGATTAATATATACCATTCCAATTTCATGCTGGTATTCGTATAACTTAAAAATTTAAATTTGTTCAGTCGCAGATCTGACCCTTGATATTGATTGGTTGATAAAATAATTATGTACTTGGGACAAGAATTCGTTATATGTATTATATAGTTTTAATTCATTGTGAGGGGAACAAATTAAATTCCCAAAGATTTGGAGAATTTTCGAGAATTTAATTTGTTACCCGCCCCCCTACACTAATTCCTCCTTTAAATACGTCTATGACGCGATTTAACTTATAATAATTACGTTACATCATTATTTCTGCACTTTTAATTTTAATAACAATTATTTATAGATACAAAAAAAAATATAATGATAATAAAAACATTGGTTCAAAAAGATACACATTGATTTTGTTTTCAATGGATTATTGGTTCTTTTCGTTATTAAAATTTTGGTACGATAGCTAAATCAAGTATTTTTTATTATCTCGTTTGGATTAGAATGGACAATATTTTTTAATTTAGAAAACTTTGAAAAATTTGAAAGTTCTTTTGTAGCTAATATTATTTTATTTTTACTATTTTTATCATTAATCAAAAAATGAAACATATTAATATTCACGTTTTATGACACAATATGTAAATTGATATGATTAATTTTTTTCTTAATTGCGCCAGATCTCTTTGAGATAAGAAACATAAACCAATTAATTATGCGTGAAAATATAAAGATATGATGATTTATTAAATTAGATATGGCTTATGATCCTTCTGGTTTAATGCTTTACAATTTTTAAAGTAACATCATTATGATCAAATTATTCATTTTTTTCAATTGAAGAGATATTCTATTCCGCATCCCCGTGAAGTATTAAATTCTCTTTCGTTGTTTAATGATCTTAATTCCTATTAATAAAATATAATTCCATTCGATAAAGTTTGTAATCGGAAAGATAAATCCATGATTATGCAAATGTTTTTTATTCTTCGGTCAAATTTCTATTCTTTTTTTTTTTTTTTTTTTTTTTTTTTTTTTTTTTTTTTTTTTTTTTTAGGAAATTTGAAAAACATTTACTGGTTTCATATTGTTATATTACACAAAAAAAAAAAAATAATTTTTAAAGCCAATTATAGTAATTATACATACTATAAATATTTAATGTAAATACAAATAAAAACAAATAAATTTCTAATATTGAATCATATCCGTGTTGTTTTTCTTTTTTGGGATGAGCTTGTCGAAGACAATGGATAGGTTGTTAGAAAATGATCGTCACCTTATTGTAATTTATTTGGTTGAGCCATTAATTTTCTATTCGGTTGTTTACAATAACCGGGAAAATTGAGGCAATTTTTGAATAGAATTTACTAATCAAATTATTGGCGTTTCAAGTCAAAAAAAAAAAAAAAAAATTTTTTAATAAAAGAACAACCATTTAATCATAAAGTTTAATTCAAATATAATGATGATTCATGAACAAATGAACAAATTACGAATTATAATTTACGTGACGCATCCAATATTTCTTCATATCAAAAAATATTAGGTAAATAAACCAAAGATGAAAATTAAATCTTTGATATCATATGTATCATATGATACTCTTTTTTTTCAAATCATAATTGTAATTATGTAATTATTTGATGATTTTGATAATAAAAGCGTTATTCAAGCTGTTTTCCAATTGTTTATAGTTTTACTATTTATAATTTTAAGAACGCGTTGTTCAACAAATTCATTAAAATTATACCCCATCAAAGTAGATCATTTTATGTCCACATTTCCTTATTATAAATTTTTATATGGGTTTAAAGTATATAAAGGAACAAAATTTCTTGAATCTTTTTTCTTTCAACTTTCAAGATTTACTTTTTTTTTTTTTACAATGAAATAATATTTAATATCAAACTTCAAAGTTCATTACACTATTTTTTTTTTTTTTTTTTATTTTATTACTTTTCATAAAAAAATATGCCTCGATCTCGACCATCTCAATCTTTCACAACATCACCATCTCAAGTGAATTTTTATATTAACGATCCTTCCACAATAGATGATCCTGTCGAATTAATTTCGATAATCAATCAATTATCTGCAAGTATTCCACATCGTATAAACCTACCATTGAATGATCTCACTTTTCCTTCAAATGTGGACACTGTTCCTCGTCCACAAAATGCGTATGTTCTCTATTTAAAAAATTTAAAATATGGCATACAAGAGCCCGATTCTGATTGGAGTAACCCAAATGTAAAACAATTGTTTCAGGTAATTTATCGATTTTGCCTGATACAACATAAAGAATTATTTCCAAATTACGTACATACACACAAGAGCAAAAAGAGCAAACCGAGCAAACCTTCCTCAATATCGTCACCACAACCACAAATTAATCGTGAATTAATTAACTTTTATGATTCCAATGTCTCTTACGAATCTAATGATTTAATTTCATTTAATTCAAATTATTCTTTTGATTTAAATGAGTTTTGTAATTCAACTAATTCAAATTATTATGAATCAAATACAAATATTACACCTGATTTCATAGATTCATCACAGGAAGAAGTTATGGAATTCATGGAATTGCCAGTATTGTGTAATTCAAATAATTCAAACTATTATGAATCAAATAATTTAAATAAATCAAATACAAATATTACACCTGATTTCATAGATTCATCACAGGAAGAAGTTATGGAATTCATGGAATTGCCAGTATTGTGTAATTCAAATAATTCAAANTATTATGAATCAAATAATTTAAATAAATCAAATGCAAATATTACACCTGATTTCATAGATTTATCACAAGAAGAAGCTATGGAATTCATGGAATTGCCAATATTTGAAGAAATAGATATGACTGAATTTATTGATTGCTTAACGCCCTCGTGGAATTCTTAATTTTTTTTTATCGTTTTTCGTTATTTTAAATCTTTTTTTCGTTATTTCATTATAAAATTTGGTCTCTTTTTTTAAATTTTGATATATTTCGTAATTTTATTATTTCGTTTTTTTTTTCTATTAAAACGTATTATGCAATATAAGCTTTCTATTAATGACAAATTTATGCACTTAATTTATATAATTTTAAGATAATACCTTATAGTTTTCTATATTTTTAATTCTTTTTAAGTAATGGATGTTAAAAAATATTAAGGTTAATGGAGGAGATGGTGGAATAACAAAGTTTTCATCTAACTCATAGGAAATTGGACGTGGACAACAATTGGAAGTGTTTAAAAAAAAAAGAAATAAATTTTGTATGCTTTTAAGATTAATAAATAATAACAATCCCGATTTCGGAAAAATTATCAAACAATTATGTTAGTTGATCCTAAAAAAAAGCGGGGTCAGTCTATATTTAGTTTTCGGTTTAAATATTGAAACTAATGGCGTTTTCATCATAAATAAAGGGTGAAGGGACAGTTACAGAATCAATTGTATTCTTGAGCACTACAATTTAACCATATAACGGATAATAAATTCATAACAGAAGAAATTTTCAGGTTCCTTTAACATATAAATAATCCTAATCGGCTAATCCTAATTACTAACCTAAATCTAAACCTAAGCTAGACATACCATATCGGCGGCATACGAGAAGCGAAAAAAGAGGAAACATTAAATTCGATTAGATGTTCACGTAAAGCTTGAATTCTCATTCGTGTGACGAATACGCAGAATAGATTATAATATCAGTTGAATTTAAAGATTTATTCAGTATATACCACTTATATCATTTTTCAATTCAATTTCTTTTATTTCCTGAATCGTTTTATTTCCTATAATGATCTTTAACTTGAATTCGAAATTATATAAATTGTTTCGTTGCGATATAAAACAAAACTATAATGTCATTCCAAATCATAATATTTCGTATACCTCCCCCGATCCTAGTGTATCACTCTTACGCTCATAAGTATTAATATAAAATAAATGAAAAATTGATTGTATGAAAAAATGGGCATTAGTGTGTTACTCCGAATAAATAATTATTAGTGAATTTCATTATAAAAAGAATTTATGAGTTTCAAATAATGTCTTTTATTTTATTTTAGAAATATAATATTTGTGGATCAGGACTCCTAAATTATTCGATCATTGAAGTTTATGCTTCCTATATGCTTGATTCTTGAGTGTCAACTCGCATTTTAAAAATGGGGAAATTCATCCGGTAAAATTTCTTATGTTGTCGTGTACATTTTATTACTGGATCGTCATCTATAGAAATTCTTAAGAATTTTGTAAGGTCATTAAAAGCAATATTAATTACCTTTTTTTCCTGCCCGGTTGTCTTATGAGAAAATCAATTACATCCATGAATATTTGTTCTTTTAACGTATTCGATTTTGCTTGTTGGGAGTGAATTCATGAACATTGTTATAATACTGATTCTTATTATTTATAGAAAGAAATTTTGTTTACTCTTGTTTGATAATTGTATGATTTTTTTTAAAAAATCAGCAACTACTTTTCCCCCTAAAAAAAAGTCTACTATTTAATTTGAAACCAAAATTAAGCAAAATATTAATAATTACTAATATATATAGTATAATTAAAAAAAAATAAAAAAATAAAAAACGTTATGATATGGACTTACCATTTCACAGGTACTTTCATATTAGGGATGTTAACGGTCCAGTTCGGTCGGTCTTGATTATGTCATGCACACCCAAAATAGGCCCAACTTGCTCTTTGAAAGTATCCAGATTATAATAAGTTTACACAATATACTATACTAAAATATATGGATATTTTTCAGAAACACGCTTTCAGGCATTTGCAATAGCTGATACATTATCTGTGTCGTGAGTTGATCAGTTGAGTATTATTGAAGTTGTTGTTAGTGTTGAATCTGTCTGCTATTGTTGTATCGCTGCTGTTGTGCTCAAGAGTATAATGTAGAGTCTTATCTAATACGTCGTCATTAAAATCTGTTATAGAGAGCTCCCAGGAAGAACATATCCTGTTCATCATGGACATGACCGACTTCTTATCATATTCATTACCATATTAATCTTTCTATTACTCAAGGATTACTTAAGATATTTTTGAATAGAAAGATTATTACATTATGGAATATTGTAATGGAACAGATAGCTTGCTTACCTTAAAACCTAATAGGATCCTTATTATAAATATACTGAACTTACAAAATCGTCGGAACCACACTAGATTGGTTTCAAGGATCGATTTAATTTTCATATGTTGGTGTTTTCTTTGTTGCATATTGTGTGTTGTATCAAGAATACAACAAAATTTTTTAAAAAAAAGGTTATTAGTATATACAGTATATTAATTAAATTGGTTAATAAATTCTTTTTTTTTTTTTTTACCTTTCTGCAACACATTCACCACTTTATATTATCAATTTTTTCTATATCCGATTATTCTATCTCGAATACTATATTGTTCTATTTACTACTTCATCACTATCTCCAAATGAGTAATGAGTTTGCTAAATGTCTAAGAAATAATCAGCTTTTTGTTTATGGAGATACTATACTAAGTTGTTATTGATGTTCATTACTGTTGATTGCTGTTAGTAAAAAAGGTCATCAAATTTTCAGAATTTTCATATGCGAATGTAACTCCTTTTATCTTAATTTGTCATGGCGTTGCTTTTGCTGGTATAAATAATCTACGATCTAATATAGCTTGTGCATCTAAAACGAATATTATATACAAGCATTCAATTTACGCTTTCATTAATGAAGTAAATTAAATGACACGAGAATTAAGAAACCACAATCACTATATAAATCAAAAATGCGCGTCTTTACCTAGAACCGATAGTTAAGAGAACACTGCTTGATGAGAAAATAACTCATTACGGGGTCGAAAAGTCGAATATTTCCGCAACACCTTAGCCTTTGCCAAAATTGGAGATACTGTATATGATATTCAAAATCTACAGGCTTGTAGGGATACTACAATATTTATTGGAGTTCGTGTTATTGATTTTGATTTGTTGTCGCTGGGTTAATATAAAAAAGATAAGGTCAGTGAATTTTTTGGTATTCCAGCTGCATTTTATTACATTGTAATCTCTCTTACCTATTTTCTAATTTTAAAAGTGGCCAACTCTCTTCTCATTTTAATGATTTAAAGATCGTAAAAGAAGAAAAAAAGAAATATTATCATTTATCAGTCATTGTTGAACGCGATTGTTAGAAAAAAAAATAACCATCAGGACTCCAGTAAAATAGCGTGAAGAATCGGATTAGAAGTAAGATTAAGATTTTGTGTTGGGAGTAGTTTTAGACTTATTGTATTTAAAGTAAAAATATGTGGATATTTGACATCACTTTATGTTCCGACGCTTAAAGTAAATGAGAAACAATGCACTGTTAGTAAATCAAAACGCCACTAAACTATTCGCTATTTAGGAGAACGAGGGCGACGTAATTTTACCTATTTCGGTGGTGGATATCTTCGAGAAACGGTGCCGACTGCCGACTGTTCTGCTGAAAAGTTGAATATCTTAGACTTCAAATAAACAATAATAAAAAAAAAATATTTATAATTAAATAGACTTTTAATTATCTTTACCTAGACACATAATTGCATTTTCGTGGATCTCGGTTGTCGATGATAGTGATCTTCTCTTCAGCTATACGGATGATGATCGTTAATAAATATATCACGTGATCCCGTCCTTTAAAGACGCATTGATTTTGACAATTTTCACTTTCCAAAAGAGCATAGGAATTTCGAAAACTATACTTTATAAAAGAATTCCTTATTGACCTTCTACCATCAAATGCTTTGCGATCAGGAAGAGACGAAGATAAAAAAAAAAAAAGGAACGTCATTCTAGTTCAAACGAGGTACGACAATGAATTGAAGTTATATACAAATTTCATGATAGCTAACAAAGTAGCCAAATCAGGGAATTCAGGGAGAGGTCTTCTGAAATATGTGAGAATTAAAAGAAGGAAAAAAGAATGTGTTTTAAAGTGTTGAACATTTGTCGCCTCAGCAGCGAAATTCCTTAGTTGGTATATATTTGCATGTGATATTGCCAATTTGCGAGAAATTTTACTGATTAATTAACAAACTGGTTTTATACCAATTGAGGTTAATTAATTGTTATATTGACCATTCGTTTTTGTGGGGCCCGAATGAGATGCAAATCGACTTTTTCGGGCATGCAACTAACGATATCAGAAATTTAATCGACAAGATCTTAAATATATATCTGGCCCTCGATCTAAAAAAAAAAAAAAAAAAATCCAAAAAAATCCAAAAAAAATATCGCCATTTCATTATGACAATTATACGGAAGTTAATTTGAAATTTCAAAATTTGACATTATACCATATTCAAGAAAGTTACAACTAAAAAAGGCACCAAATACTTATATTATTATGTCAAGAGAATGAAGGTGTCGAATAACCTCTCTTAAAGTTTCATAGGAAAAAAAAATTAATTCTGACAGACTGAACCTTTGGAAGGTTAGTGAGTGATAGATGGCTGTCGAGAAGTTAAAGGGAACACGTGAAGAAAGAGAAACTATGCGATGAGGAAAAAGTATCTACATTTGGCAAAATTTGAGTATTATGTGAGAAAGTGAAAGAGATTATCTTTGACAATATAGATATTAGATTAGTCTTTTAATATAATATTTTTAATTTTATCTTTAAATGCAATATGATGATATTTTAAAAAAGATGAACCGCAATCACGGTTTAAAGCAGCGCGTGTAATCGACGATGCAACAAACTTAAAATCAGGTTTAAACGACTCCCGGTGTTACTATCTTGACCTCTATATACTATACTACATATATGCGGATCAAGAAGATAAGCCGTACAGGGTTAAGAAGAATTTTTGCGGTTTAAACAAATGGGCAAAAATAAACCGAACTTCCGAACTTCCGAGAGGCTAATTTTCCATAGGAATCGTTACTTAGCATGCATGTCTAGTGTCTCTGATTATCTTGATTTTTTTAAGTCATAAATCGTCAGGGTGGCTTAAAATCATTGTGCATTGCGCAGGTCAAAAGATTTTCCGAAACGCATAATCAGGCTTATTAGTTTTCACTTTTTTTTTTTTATTTAATCCCCCTCTAAAAATCTCCAAAATTCTCTTTTCAAAAAATATTTTCACTTATTTCCACTTATTTTACATCTAACTTAATATTATTGAATTCTTCTCACTAAATAATAACTGATAAACTAAACCAGAATTTTAAACAAAAAAAAAAACATATTGAACTTCAAAGTATTACTCCCACGAGAATAACCAATTTTACAATAATGGAGTTATATGTGCTTGGACATTTAATATCAACTTTCCAGACGATTGGAAATCAAAATGGAAATATATTGAATATTTCAATACAAATTTAAAAATTTTTTTATAAAAAAAACAATTTTTTATTATGGGATATCTTTTCCTTTTTTTCCGTTGTCTTCGGGGGGGAGGGGATAATTGATATTGCTGATTAGCGTTTTAATCAGCAATATCTCATTGCTGGTGGTGGAGGTTTTTCCTTTGTTTTCCTTATTTATCATAGTTTAGTTCCTTTGTATTTATCATAGTTTAGTTCCTTCGTATTTATCATAGTTTAGTTCCTTTGTATTTATCATAGTTTAGTTCCTTCGTATTTATTATTGTTAAATTTGCATTTTATAGAAACTCAACAAGTTGATCAATTGAAAATTATAAATTTTAATTACTTTATTATGTTTATTATGCTAACATAATTATTATTAATTCTATTCTATTTTGTATTTATAATAATTTAAATTTTTCGGCTCTATTATCTCAATAAATATATTGTTTTTTTATTAACGATAAATTATTGAATGCTCGTAAATTTTTCTTATTATGATTAACTTGCATATTTCTATAATATGCATAGTGTATGATAATGTTAAATATTACGATTTAGAAACATAAAATAAAATCACATATGATTCTGATTTCTGTATCGGTTTCACAAAGTGATTTGATATGAAATTGAAACTGAGGGTAATTTGATTCCTTGTTAGGAATTCTGAGGTAAATAGACAATCATCATACAGTACAGTCCATGACCAACATATTTGCCTTTTCTTCCTTAGCGGTTGCTCAAGAATTTCACATCATCATCATTCATCCCTATTTGTAGACTTTGCTCCACTTTGACCTGAGTTATTTATATGTAAAACCAATTTTCGTTCAGTTTTTTCCAACGTAATCATCCAGTATATAATAATTAATGAATAAAGAAAAAACTATAAACATACCAAAAGGATATCTAATACATCATATCCACTACAAATAAGAGATGTGACTATTATAGACTTCAATTGATAATGGTTAATGCTAATCTGTTATGGTAGAAGGGGTGATTATTGTATCTTTGAAAATTTAAATGTATGGTTGATCAATGAAGAGGACAGAAGAGGAGGAGACAAGACAGGTATATCTATTGTATTAGCAGCAGCAATTGTCAGTTGTCACGCCAAAGATCGATTTGACAAAAATCAGTGACTAAATAAGTAAAAAGCTTTAAGAATTTTTTCTGATTTGTAGTATAAATTTGAAACTTTAAAAAGAAACATGGAATATAAGTTTATAAAGTAAAATCAGAATACCAAAATTCATGTACTCATCCAAAACATATAAAGAAAATTATATTCTGATTCTTCTTTATGCCATAGAATACTTTCAGATCTTTAGCCATTTGAAAATATAATTTTCATCATGATATCCAATGAGATTACTTGATCCTAAAAATAATGAAAACATGTTTTTGAGCAAGTCATAGGGTATACTCTTCCATATATAAAGACTTCCTTAGACAGTGTGAGGTTAAATCCAGCCACACCCAGGTCGTCACCCAGTTTCTCATATAGAGATAAAACAACAGCTACTCATCCAAAACATGTAAAGAAAAATATTAGTTTTAAAAACTTACCATTTATTATATTAAAGTTATTCTACTTTGAATATATTTAATTTCATTGCCTGTGAATACCTTCCCGAGGGAATACCTCGCCCATGATCCACGACTGGATAAAGTTTTTTTTCAAGTTCGACATGTCTCATATTTTGTGAGCATCTCTTTATATCTTGATTTGAATTGAGACTGATTATAGCTATTGCGCATGTGGTAAAAATCTTCAATGAAAGAATGCGAAAGAATTGTAAATTCAAACTTCATTTGAATTAATACATTATCGATGGTCTTTTTCTTTCTCTTTTAGTTTTGTTTCAAGTCAAGCATATTTTTTTGATATGATATGGATTAGTCCCTTAGTTCCCAACTTTCTTTAGTGATCTTTCTTTGCTAGATACGAGGAGTAATTATCGTCTCATTGTCAACCTCATCTTCGAAGTAATTATCGTCGTTGTCAACTTCGTCTTTTCAGAGTCGCTTATATCCTTATTTTTTTTTGTCATGGTCATTGACTATCGAAAGTTCAAAGTCCAGACCGAATTCTAAAAAAAAAAAAAGAAAAGAATAGTTAGTGTCGTTCTAAAAGAAAGAAGTTAACCTACCCACCCATAAAAACTTACCAGTCCGCTTGGAGAGGAGTCCCTGGAAAAAGAACCAAACACTACTCTGGAATAAAGGTTAGAAATAGTAAATGTAAATTTCACTATTTTTATAGAAGGAGAGAACTCAGCGTTGCTAATATGAAATAATATACTTTAGTTCTTATAAATTTGCCAGTAAGATGCAAGAAGAATGAGAAGGTGTTAATTTTGGTTCCCTTCTGAAACTTGTATGGAGACGACGCGAGACTGACGAGATATAAATTTATCATCATGTGATGTTTTTTCATCAGTTGTTATATGATCACTCATCACTCATTGGATGTTCTGAACATTTGTACTCCCATAAATATGAATATATATGATCTTTCAACTAAGCATTCAGAGTAAAAAGCAAAACAACATTATTTCACTTGGATAATCAAACTTGTATCTTTAGAGAAGATGGAGGAGTTATGATTTTTCTATAGGGTAGAAGTCTTGGTGGTAACAGAAAAAAAAAAACAAATTTATGAAATTAATGAACAGAAGAAAAAACCAAGTTACGATTTCTTCTATTAATACTATTTCAATTTCAATGTAAAGGAAATTATAGGGTTTAATTGAAGCGTTTTCCCTTACAAATATTCCCCTTGAAAGGTTAATCTACTTCCTTTTTTTAAAAAATATCCCAAGAAGGAGGCGCAATTCCGCGCGTTTTAAGTAGATATTTTTTTCGCTTTAAACTATTATTAATCAAAATCTGTAGATATAATGATGGATAAGACTACAGATGGTTAATTATTCACTAAGCGTTGTAAACCCTCTTTTTGCTTTCATCAGAATACGAAATTTGTTTCAGTTGGCTTTTGGAATGTGGGAGTGTGTCAATAATTTAAGGATGTAAATGGGAAATTACCGTCAGAAACTCAATTCAACAATAGGTAGAATTCTTATCAATTTGCCATATTATACTTCATTCAGGATTTACTGATGACTTTTTTCAACAACAAAATAAACCAGTATTTCGTTCGTTCCTTGGTCGAAGGATACCAAGAATAACTTACGCCATATGTGGAAAGAAATCGCGCAACACAAACTTTTGGACTGACATATAAGATCTTATTACACAACTTGGCACGTATCTGTTAAAAACATAGAGAGACTTGTTTATTAATACAAGTCAATCATGGATTTGCGAAATTAATTGATTTTGAAGAATATTTAATATTTTTTTTATAGATGATCCTTATGAAGAAGTTCTACTTGCATTAGAAAAAAAGGCAGATATTCTTAATCATTTAAAAATATTCTTCCAATATATTGATGGTTATGAACACACATGTTTTCAAAAGATTATTCTAAAACTTTATATTAATAATAAATGGCTTTTATCCTAATATTAGATTAGTATTTAATCTGGCATGTAATAACAACCAGCGTAATTTTTTTTCGTGTTTTGGATCTCTACCGACTTTAAATAGTGAACGGTAAAAACAATTTAATTATTTAGGTTGTATTTTATTGGAAAGGGTGATTTTTTAATTCCTAGATTAGTATTTTTAGGATTCTAATTAATCATTTAAAATAATAAAATAATTTTACATTTTACGAATAACAAATAATTTGTCAGTAAAAAATATCAAATTACCGAATTAAATCGTAGAATAACTTAAAAATGTTATCACATGACTTAATTCATACCAGTGATAATCCGCAGTATTATAACGAACATATTTTACAAAATTAAAGCCAATCAGATGCACGATAAAAAAAAATTGATTTTTTTGATAACAATATTAAAAAACTGATCTTTTACGATTTTATTAATTAAAAAAAAAAGGAAACTAATTTTAAAAATATTATAAACATTTATATTATTTCGAAATTGAACTAAATAACAAAAAGTCACGGGTTTAATGTTAATAGTCCAATATTTTTAAATACAGAAATAAAAAGTATTTTTTTAAAAAAATAGAATGCAATTAATAGTGCTCTACATAAGTCAACACTTTTCCATCCAGGAATTCACCACCAAACCTATGGTAATACTCTTAACGTGTTATCCCCCGGCGCGTCGTTTTTTTGACATCCATAACATTGATATCGTTAAGGTTTGTTTCTGTTACGGAAAATTTAGTTTTGTCGAATAAATTTATGAAATTAATAAAGCCCAGAAGTAACAATGACAACTAACTTAAATTTAATAAAGCCCAGAAGTAACAATGACAACTGGTTTAGAAAGATTGTTTTTAAATTATTTAAATTTAATAAAACCCAGAAGTAACAATGACAACTGGTTTAGAAATAATTGTTTTTAAATTAATTAAAAGAAACCAGAAGCAACAATGACAACTGGTTTAGCTGTGATTGTTTTTATTTAAAAGAAACCAGAAGCAACAATGACAACTGGTTTAGCTGTGATTGTTTTTAAATTATTTAAATATTAAATTTTAATATTTTAATATTAAACGTTTTAAAATTTAAGGGTTTAAAATTAAATTTAATATTTGTTTTAAACATTTTAAATGTTTTAAAATTTAACAGTTTAAGATTTAATTGTTTAAGATTTAATGTAATAAAATTTAACATTTTTAAAAAAATTTGATTTTGTAGAAAGAAAATTTTTCATGGGTTTATATATTTTCCAATTCATAATATATATTATCTATATTATATAAATTTTTGTGTAAATTTCTTTATTTTCTTATTCCAATAAGTAATAATAAACGCTAAATATAGCATATCTGTATGAATGAATGATCTAGACTCAAAGAACTTTATTTATCACAATCAGAAAAAATTATCTATTATTTCATTATTTCCATAAATTATAATTATAATACTCGCGACTAAATATAGATCACAGAATCGGAAAAAGGAAGCAAAAAAAAAGAATTTATTTCTTTGAGATTATACGATGAAACATTTCTTTTAGATTATCTCACAAAAGTAAGTTTATAGATTAGGAATCTAATTAACCGAATTTCCTTTTCATGAAATCCTAAGAACCAGTCACATTCATTAAGACAATTACTCATCAAGTCTTTCACAAGATTATTTTTTAATCGCCAAAAATTGGGGAGATTATTTCAGCAAAAACAATCATTCAGAAAGATATATGAATGATTCTTTTTTTATCTAGAAGAAAATTGGTTCATCATTTTGAAATTCTTTTCCTTATTTCATTAATTTAATAACTAGATGATTCCAAATATAGGTCATAGGAGGATAATTTGTAATTAGCCGAACTTCTTTTTTTCTTATGCCATTATCAAATTGTCCAATCATACTTTCATTTGAATGGATGATCATATGTTCGTTTATTCTTACTTTTGAACTTTAATGCATATCTTAATGATTAATATGGATAATGCAACTTTCATTGGTATAAAGATAAAGGTTTTGGATTGTTTCATTATTTCTTATCGTAATATTCAAAAAAATTGGCTAAATTAGTGTTACTAAATACATGTCGAAAAAAAAATTGTCCTTTGTCCTTACTATTATTTATGACACGGCCGTTGAATGTTTCTTTTTTTACGTGTCACATTTCTCCTTCAGCCTGTTAACTATTTTAAGATCAGAAAATGATTTGTCATGATTTTTTAAATTTTGAAAAAATCATTTTTCAATATAATATCTTAAAAATTTTCCTGATTATTATCTAAAAGAACGAACAAACGCGACAACAAAATAAGTACTATCAATTGTCTATCACTTGTTTAACGTCACTTGAGCCAATTTTGAATCAATCAATGTTTGAGTAAATCTATTGGCTAATAATAAATGAAAGTTTCAATTAATGAATATTACAAATTTGGCAAAATTAATAAAAAAAAAAAATGATGATCTTATGAATTAATGAGATTGACGTCATCATCTGATGCATGGTACTGTATATGTATAAATAATACAGTATATATAAGATGCTGTGCCTAATCTTTTTTTCCTTTTACTGTGGATTCGATCAGGGGGCTTTAGCTAAAGTTTTAATCTAGCATACATTTACGATTTTTAATTGTACTTGCTCTAGAACTACTTATATAGCTTGCTCTTCGTCTGAATTACATCTATTTCATTAATTTTACGAAAATTTACACGTGAACTAAGTTAACAAGAGTTTATCTCAGCTTTATGATTAACTTTATGATGCTTTTTATACTTTACTTAAACTTTATTTACAAATAAACTATTTTTATAGTAATTATAGTTCTGAAGGTCAAAACTAGGATAATTTAAGATATGATTTTTATTAATAATGAATAGTTTTTATTAAGATAAATTTATGGATGTTTCGATTAGATTTTAGAATTAATCCCTTTGTTTTCAGAGGTAACTATAATTAATAGTAAAATATCTGAATCGGTTGCACCTTATTACAATGCACAATTTGTTTTTGTTTGTTCTAATGGTTCATCAAATTCATCTAAATCAATGTATATTGTAGAAAGTAAAGAAAAGGAGGATACAAGCAAAAAATCTTTTAAAATTGTCAAAAGCACTATGTAGCTCTCTTAAAATCAGCGATGATTATTGTAATTGAAAAAAATATGATTCAATCGCACACATTATTATTTGGTATCCCTGAGGTCTTCTAATAACGCGTCCTAACCACTAAGTATAAAATCTATTAAAGAAATTTACATGAAATGCCGCTGGATTCCTGGATTTTAAAGTGTTTCTATTATTATTTTGATAACTGAATTAAAAAATAATTACCTTTACATCAATATAAGTTTTTAATCAATGCATATTCGTACAAGAATATAATCTTTCTGGATTATCATATGAG
Organism: Glomus cerebriforme; assembly: GCA_003550305.1. Lineage (NCBI taxonomy): Eukaryota > Fungi > Glomeromycota > Glomeromycetes > Glomerales > Glomeraceae > Glomus > Glomus cerebriforme. The sequence goes on along the minus strand of QKYT01000310.1, from coordinate 4,701 downwards.
TTAGGTTTTGAGCTTTACAGTATAAACCCTTTTATATCTAATTCCTCTACATTTAGAAGCCCGACCCATAAATTCAATCCGAAATTTAATTTGCATCAAAATTTTAAAAATTCCACCCATCAATTTTTATCAGATCAGTCTTGTGAGTAATCTTGATCTCGTGTAAATGTGTAATTGTATATTTGAGAAATTAACCAATCTTAAAAAATTTAATTTTCGTTTTTTTTTTCGGTTTCGTTTATACTTTTAAAAGATCTCTAATGTAAGTAAATGTAAGAACATCAATATCAAAAAATTAATTATAAATCTTTATATTTTTGTTTAGTAATAATCCCCGTTCCTCAATTGAAAAATTTTGGACGTGTTTAAGAATTTGTGGCAAAATTAAAAATTACGGCGTCATTTTATAATTTTTTTAAAAAAAAGAAGATAAAATAAGATGTAACTGTTTGTTTTATGCTAGAACTTCAATGGATAATAATATTTGGGAGCATAATTATGAAACGGGTATACCTGAGCTTGAAATTAAAGGTCGAGTTATAGCTTATGTACCGACTATTATCCAATTTGTAAGCAAGAATATAAAGATCATTTATATCAATAAGATGGTAAGCCACGATAATGTTTTTGAAACTTATTTATTTGTAATGTAATCACTAATTTTGAGTTTTATAACATTAAAAAAAGAAATAAACAAATAATTTATCATCAAATAAAAGACGAATTAAAAGCTCTAAATAGTAGTTGAAAAAGAATATATTCCCAAATCTAGTCCAATTAGCAATCTATCATAGATTAATCAATGGAAGAAAAATTATGGGATTTAAATGATATTAAATTATTTTTTCATATTACAAGATAATGAATAGTTATGTGTCTTTTTCGTGAATAATCTTTACCTAATCCTTTACCTACTTGATTATATGATGATATTACAGAGTAAAGGTATAAAATAATATTTTATTGTTTGAAAATATTTCTCAAATCTCAATAATTTCTCAATTTACAAATTTTTTTTTTTTTTTTTTTTTGTGATAAAATATCGAAATCTGATCGTACAGATTTTTTGTTTTACGCGCAGAAACTGAAATTATTCTGCGGGTATAATTGTCACATGTATAATTTGAAGATTTTATCAAGTCATTGATTTCGTAATTTAGCTTTATCTACTTATAATGACGGAAATCAAGAACACCCATGGTATTAATGGGAAAATTAAGAGTAAGTATTTCTATATTTGTTTATTTAATCCTTATAAAATCATTTTTAAAAACAAATGTTTAACATTTGAGAGTAATAAACCACAAAAAAAACCTGTTAATTATTTACATGAAGTATCAATTCCAGAAACAATTATTAAATTAATTAGCAAGATCATAATATACCTTTCAAAGAAGCGAAAGAAACCATGAATGATATATGTATAATGATTAGGTATTTTTGATGTCACTATTATAGTCTTATAGATTGTGAAGTCAAGGGCTAAGAGATTATTTCTAGATATAGCGTTAAAAGAAAATTAAAGAATTTAATTAATAAAGTTAGTGGAGTTCATCATTATTAAAATAATAATATGTTGATATTATACATAGTGACCTTTAATTGCTAATATTGACTATATCTATGGACTTCTTAAACGCAAACTTTCTATCCATTGTGGTCCTATATTCATTTTGATATTATACACTAACATAATATTGTGCTACTATTGTGCTATTACATGATCTTGCTATACCTATTTCTCTTATATTTTCTATACAATTTTTTAAATAAATTAAGAATACAATTGAAACAACATTTCAATCATTGAGAAAGAATTCTCATAAAATTTGCAACCAGGAATCAAATGCTCTAGACGCTTCGATATGTTTTAAACTAATATAAAATAATTAACCTATGTATAAAAACCAACGTTAATTACATAATGCCGATAATGTCAGTCAGAATTTTATCACATACTGACCGTCATTATGTAAATCCTCATACGTGTTGATTATGTAATAATCAATAATCTTATGATTGGTAAAGTTAATCAGTCGTTTGTGAGAAATAATTTTTTTTTTTGTTTATAGCCACACAAAACTATAATTTCATTAATTATCATTCAGATGATAAGGAGCTATGCATAAAATTCAATAATTTTAATTAACGTGTAGAAATAATCGGAAGAAAGTCAAGCTGTTTATTAATCGTTTCAACCCTTAGATTATAAGGGGCTATGTATACAATTCAATAATTTTTAATTAACGCGTAGAAAATAATTGGAGGATAAGTTTTATCTACCAAATTTGAAACAATCAATAAAAATGTTACGTTTCAAAAATTTAGATGTTAAGGGGCTATGCAAGGTTTTTCCGAAATGTAACAATGAATGTAAAAAAAATTTTCAACAGCTGGGACGTGTAAATCATAAGGATTATTAGATTTCAAATATGGCTTATAACAGATAATGACTTGTCAATTGGAATATTTATTCAGTATACTGTATATTACGTATTATATACAATTTATCGTTCAGATAATCAGGTCTATTTAGGACATTTTTACCATGAACTTAATAAAAAAAATGAAGCATGCAGCATGTGATGGCTACAGGTTACAGATTTTTTTCAATGAACTACCTAATGCAGTACCCTGATAACAACAGGATAAATAATTAGATAGTGTTTTAAATAAATTCGATGGAAATCATGGAATGCTTTGAGAAAAAAGTTCTTCCAATCGATAACCCAAACAATGGCAATCTTTTCCTTTTTAATTATTATTTATTTCTCAGTTAGGAAACAAAAGGATATTTTTTTTAGTAATATGTTTTTTTTATTCAATAAATCGAACGTAATCAGGTATCACAGAACTTAAAAAAGGTCTCATAAAAGTATTCCTCAAAAAAAAAATTTTTTTCTCTGGTTCTCTTTTGTTGAATGTTATAAAATTGCAATTGAGATCAAACCAAAAAAAAATAAATAAACTAATGACAACTTCTTACGACTGTAATTTGCAATTTTGACGATATCGGCTGGTCCGCTTAAAAGAAGAAAAAAAAACAGAAGAAACCGAATTCCTCTACACTCCTTTAAACGTGTGATTGTGATTAATGAAAGAAACATAATTAATTCCTTTACAATGCCGAAAAAAAAGCAAAATAAAAAATAAATATGTTCTTATATAATATTATATTAATTTTTTTAAAAAAAATTTATGCATATATTATAGTATTATGGTATGTCTTATTATTAAGTTGTAATTATTATTTTGTAATTATAAAGTTTTATTATAAATAAAGTTTCTTTTACTGAACGTTTTTTATACTTTTAATACAAGAATTAATTTTGTTATAGTTGTGTGATTACTGTGATTACTGTGATACATGTGATACATGTGATATAATATAAATAGACGGGAGATCGCGTACTTTTCGCGTTTGAGTGAGCTTTATCAACAACTTGTTTATTGAAAAGTCTTTTTTGTGAACTTTTTTTGTAAATTCTTTAATATTATAATCTTTCCAAATTGTTAAACTGTAAGTATTTTTATATTTTTAATACTTTATATATATTTTATCATAAATATTATTTTATTTATTTTAATATTTAAATTTTGATAGAAATGGCTAGTGAAGACTTAAAGTGGTATATCGTATTTCATTTAATTGATGGATATTCGCAAGAGGAGGTTGCAAATAGATTTCATTTGAGCGTAAGAGCTGTCAATAAAATTTGGGGAATATATAACTCTTGGCGTTGCGTAGTTGATCCATTTTGTGAAAATTCGAATGAAATGAAAACATTTAATACAAATGATATGAAGGTATGAATATACATATATATTTTTTTTTTATCCCCCGAGCTTTGCTCTTTCTTCGCTTCATATTTGTTTAAATAATTTTATTTATTATTATTTATTTTTTAATAAAAGATCTTACAAGAACTTACTAAGGAAAGAGTTGACTGGTTTCTAGATGAATTGGTTTATAAAATGTTTCAGAGAACTGGAAAGATTATACCTGTACCAACTTTATGGAGATCTTTAAATGTTTATGGTATCACTAGAAATAAAGTAAGAATATATAAATATAATATTTGAATCTTAAAATGTAAAATTTTTATTTAACATAAAAAATAATTAATATTTTTATTAATATTTTTATTATAGTTACAAAAAGCTGTAGACGAACGAATCAACTTACTCAGGAGTGATTTTAGATCGAAAATCAGTGATTTTAATCTGAATCAATTAATTTTTATAGACGAAACTGTAAAGGATGAACAAAGTTTAAGCAAGGCTTATGGTTATGCTACAATTAATACGAAAACAAGGAAGTCTATCGTATTTGCAAATAAGAAAAAATATACTATTTTACCAGCGTTAACATTAGATGGTTTCATTGCATCTGAAGTTGTTGAAGGAAATTGTAATAAACAAATCTTTCGATCATTTATGATTAATCAAGTGGTAATGTATAAGATTTTTTTTTTTTTTGTTTGAAAATCCTCTTGAAATATATACAAATTATTTAATTAATTGTAAAATTATAATTATTGATTTATTTTTTAGTTACCTCAAATGAATCCATTTCCTGGTAAAAATAGTGTAATAATTATGGATAAGGCAATGTTTCATCATGATGAACCATTGGTAGGAATGGTTGAAAAAATTGGTGGTAAAGTAGTATATTTACCTCCATATTCTCCAGATTTTAAT
>QKYT01000031.1:371407-387794 GCA_003550305.1 Glomus cerebriforme | reverse complement strand
TTTCTAAATTTTTTATTTTCCAATGCCTCCATCTAACTCGATTATTCGGTAAGTAAATAATTTTTTGTTACGTTATGTAATTTGATTATTGTACAAAGTTCATTTATCATTTATAAATAAGCAACTAACCATAAAAAAAATTTTTGGGGGTTTTTTTTTCTCTGTCGTAATTTTATCCGGTGGTTTTTTTTTTTCGTATAAAAAAATTTTTTTTTTTTATATTATTTAATAAATTTTCATTTCACTTTTTTTTTCCTTTCTTTTTAAAAAAAATTATGTTTATTCGTTTAAGCCGAATATTTCGTAGAGTATTCCTTAAAAAACGTAAAAAAACAAGACGTAGAACACGTAATAGTATAAAACGATCAAACGACAGATCAGTTATTACAAGTGTTGCGACGTCCAATAATAGTACAGATATAGCGAATTATTATAATATTCATAATGCATTTAATACCAACAATAACAACGTCAACGTTAATAACGTTAACAACATTAACAACATTAATAACATTAATAACATTGATACAAATAAACTCACTCCACCATCAATGTCAACTCCAAATCGTTCAAGTTCAGGACAACGTAGAGATTGGCGTAGTGGACATAAACCAATTGATGATCTTATTCAGGAAATTCGATTGGAATTTCCATATCCAGCCCATAATTTAGTTTGGATTCCATTCGATGAATTTGTGAGTTGTAAACCTATTACTCGTGGTGGATATTCTGCAATTTATGAAGCTATGTGGAGTAAATCCGGACAGACTGTTGCATTGAAATGTTTGGATGGTTCACAAGATTTTAGTAGCGATTATTTAAATGAGGTAATTATTCGATTTAATTTAATTATATTTTAACCCCCCCATTATTAATATTAAATATAACTTTAATATGATATATATTTTATATAATTTTTATTTTTTTTAAAAAAAAAAGCTTAAATCACATTGGTGTTTGTTTTCGCAACCACAATTTTTGCATTGTCATGGCATTACACAATTACAAAATGGAGAATTTATGATGGTAATGCAATATGCATCATTTGGAGATTTAAGATTACATATTCAACGCAATCGTATATCGAGTTGGAAAGATAAAATTCGAATTCTTAAACAAATAGCTCGTGGTCTTGCTGAAATGCATAAGAAAGATCTCATTCATGGAGATTTGCATTGTGGAAATATAATGAATATCGATCGATCACATTTCGTTATTGGAGATGTTGGACTTTGTGGACCAGCTAATCGAATGGTACGTAAAAAAGCAGTTTATGGAGTTCTTCCTTATGTTGCACCAGAACTTCTTAAAGGGGCAGAATATTCAAAAAAAGTAGACATTTATAGTTTTGCTATTATAATGTGGGAAATTTGTTCTGGTATTAGACCATATGCTGGTACAGCTCATAATCTTAATATGGCAAAAGATATAGTTGAGGGGAAAAGACCACCAGTTCCACCTGGAACACCTTCTTTTTATTCTGAACTTATGAAAAGTTGCTGGGATCCTAATCCTGATAATCGTCCTGATGCACCTGAAGTATTAAAAACTGTTTACCACTGGTTGGTAAATGATTCGCTAGATGAATTTTTACGGAAAGGTGGTTCAACGATATCATTTAATGGTGTTTCAAATAATCTTACACACCCAGAAGCAGTTTATTATAGTCGTTTATTGGATTTTCCTGAATTAAAGGAACGTAAGCAAACACTATCACCTAAGATTTCATCTCGTGCTATTGAAACTACATCTAATGGTTTTAATAGTTTACAAGATTCTTCCGTTGAAGTAAATAATAATAGTTTACGGCCTTCTTTAGTTGAGGACAAATTTACCCAATATCCTCGAGAACCATTAAAAAATTCACAACGATCATTTCGAGAAACATCAGAATCTAATGTATCTCAGAGTACAAATAATAATCTAAAAAAATCACAAAGTACTTATAGTACTTCGAGCAGATCTCAAGATCCATTAAGTTCAAGATCTATTCCGACCAAATCTCCTCATCGTACAAGCGGAAGAATTCCACAAAAAAAATATAATAATAATAATAATTCTCTTAAACCGCCACGAGATTCTTATAATTATTCAAGACCAACTCAAAATTCATCATACAGCAACTCTCAATCTGGTTTAAGATCACCACAACGTAATCCTATAAATGCAGCACAATTTTTTGATCCACCTAGATCTGAGGATAGTGTATCAATAAATTCTAAAACTTCGAAAGCTTTAGAAAACCCACTGAGTGTTGTTATACCAGATGATGATATCGCAACGCTTACTTCATTTTGGTCTATGGAAGGACCTAATACTAATGCAAAGGATACAATTAATGCCTTTGCCAGTTAGAGTATAAATAAATTTCAATTATCTCTGATCTTTTTAAGGAAATGTTACAATTCCTGGTGAATATAAATTTTTTTTTTCCTTGAATGATAGATCAAATGCAATGTGTATATACAAGTTTGCAATTTCATTTTTTGGGTGCGCAAAGTGTGTCAGATTTTGGGGTTCATTTTCAAATTATATATATATTATGCAATGAATTGATCAGTTATTATTTATTATTTATTATATAAATCTCTTGTTATTATTTTATTATTTTCATTTTTTAGTTAACAATAAATAGGAGATATATAAATTATTAAAATAATATTTTTTTAACATTTTTGCCTATTTTCGGCATTTTCTTTCCAAACGCTTCCATCACTGTAAACTTCCTTTTTCCATATTGGAGCCTTTTCTTTTAATTCATCAATTAACCATTCTACAGCATGAAGTGATTCTTTACGATGAATACTTGATACTGCTACTATCACACTAGTTTCTCCAACGGGTACAATTCCTGTACGATGATATATCGCAACTTTTGTAATATCCCATTTTGTTCTAGCTTCACAGATTAGATTTAATAAAACTTTTTCTGCCATAGGGATATAAGATTCATATTCCAATCGAACAACTATTTTATCTGTATCAACAAAAAAAAAAAAATAAATAAATAAATAAAAATTTAATAAATGAATTATTGATTTAAAATCTTGATTAAAGAAAAATACTTCACCTTTGAAAATGTTACGCGTTGTGCCATTAAATGTCGTAATTGCTCCAGCACCATCATCTTTTACTAAATTTATAATATCTTGAAGTATGAGATTTTCTGATGTCAATTTAACAAAATCTTTATTCAAGTTTGTCATTTCTCAAAGAAAAAAAAATTTTTTAAAGTATAATTAATTAGGGAGAGAATTTGATCATCCTAAAAAAAAAAACTGAAAAAAGAAAAATCATCAGATAGCATTATGTAAGTTTCACAAACAAATAAATAAAACTTTTCTTTTTGGGAAAAATTAAAGTTTGGTATTCTCACTACAAGGACCACGAAATTTTTTTTTTGCTGCGTCAATAATCCTTTTTTTTTTTGTGGATATTCTGATAATATTTGAATAAAGATAAAAGGAAAATAAAGAACTTATCTTTGAAAAAGTGAATTATTCAACATGCCAAGTGAAGCATTGCTTTTCCTTTTTGCCGTCGTTATGGCCGCAATTTTATTATTTACGATGGTCTTTTTTGTATCCTTTTCTTATGAAAGTTTGTTTAATTCGTGGGATGTATAAAATTGATTAAAGAAAAGAAATAAGCTTTAAAAATTCGTTAAATGCTTATAAAGAACACAATAAAGTGTGAAAAATTGTGAAAGTTTTATCCTTAACATAATCAAAACTAATTATTGTTTAATTTTAAATAGACGATTATGTTTTCAGATCTAGAATGTGATTATATTAATCCTATTGATCTTTGTAATAAATTGAATCAGGTAAGTGATTATAATTGATCAAATTTAATTAATTTGAAATTCCTTAAACACCGATTTCCTCTAATCAATAAAAAAAAAAAAAGTATATTAAATATTAACACAATGATTCTAATATAACAATAATTAGTTCGTACTTCCAGAAATGATGGCTCATGCGTTTATTACTTTTATATTTTTAATTAATGGAAGTTGGATTGCATTCATCATTAATGCGCCATTAGTTGCTTATAATATTAACAAGTAAATCACGTATTTTATTATTATGGTATTATTATTATTATTTGTTTCTAATAATCTTTTGTTTTTAGAGTACAGAATAATAAGCATATGTATGATGCTACAGAGATTTTTAGAACTTTAGGACAACATAAAAAAGAATGTTTTGCTAAACTTGGATTTTATCTTATAAGTTTCTTTTATTATCTATACAGGTATGAATATGAACAAATATGTAATATAAGCAAAAAAAAGATTTATATATTCACTCGAATTTATTTTTATAAAAAAAAAAAACTTTTTTTTAGGATGATTGTCGCGCTTATCAATGAATCTTAAGGCTTTTTTTGAATGGATAGATAGAGAATACTATTTTAATGAAAAAACATTGAATATGTTAGTATTAGAAATTAATAATCTTGGATTGGTATGATGATTTTGATCAACTTGAGAATAATCGTATTATAAAATGAATGAGAAATTCAAAGAAAAAAAGTATTGGAAATTCGGAAAGAAAGTTATTGATCACTTTATTATTCGAAAAGAAAAAAAATAAGACGTTTTAAATTATTAGTTCAAAAAGATTATTTAAATAATGATAACAGTTTTTAATATACATTTATTTATTAACATATATTGTAAATTGTACAAAAAAGAAAGGATCTTTTAATAAATTTTTGTCCCACATTTATGATGATGGTGCGCAAATTATTGGATTAAAAAAATTTCAGGTTTACTATAATTTGACACCAAAAATGTCAAATGAGCTAATTTCAAACAATGTAATAATAATGTGGCTTTGTCAGTTTGTATTACAAATAAATAATGATGCATTTTTTTAAACGAAGTTTCATAATGATGTAATTGACGTAATTAATCTTATTGAAAAAAACCCAAAATATCTTAAGGAAGTAATTTTGCCTATTGATTATTTGATGCAAAGTTAGTTAAAATAGAAATGATTTAAAATAATTAAATTATTTTAGTAAACTCACTTTTAGCCATTCATCTGTTAATGTTTCAGATTCTTGAATATCAAATACCTAATAGAATGATATTTGTGGATTTAAATTTGCAGAATGAATCAAAATTCATAATTATATTTAAATTTATTACCTTATTTAAATCTGCTTTTTGTTGAAAATAAATTTTTGCGCTTGCGTACTGTAAGTAAAAGTTATGATTAATATAATTTATGTCAGAAAATTTGTTTACAAAACGATGCTTTTTTTGAGATGATTTACCAGCATATTCGTCTCAGGATTTGTAGTAACTGGTGAATAATAAATCAGAATCAAAGGATATGATTTACGTCCATCATTATGTAATAACTAATTCAAAACGCAGTTAATGAGATAATAAGTTCAAAACTTTAAAAAAAGAGATTCTTATTCCTACTTCATAACTTAATACAATATATCGTGGAGAAGTTTCGGGTAATTCTTTATATTGTTATATTGTTTTATATACAAATATCAAAAAAGTTAATCTTAAAAAAAAAAAAGCCTAAATAAAATAAATTGAATAAAATTAATATTACCTTCAACAAGTTCCTCTAAAGATATATTGTCATATTGTTCGTCTTCTACAACTAGTAATTTTTCCCTATCGATTTTCACTTTGTTGAATTGACCAGAGGGATTTTTTTTTTAATTGAATAATCAAAAGTATTGGTTAAAAATTAACTTTTCACAAAGATTAATAAACACAGGCTTATATGGTTTTCTCATGTCACCCTGCCCGGTTTAAACTACTAGCTATTCAATATCTACCTTGAGAAAATACTCAATAAAAACTTTCTAAAAACTTACAAACAAATGCGGCACTTCCTTTTGAGCTTTTCGAAAACCTGAATTTTCTAAGTTTTTCTAACACTTGAGAATCTACTTCACAAGTTGAAGTCGAAGTCTAATAGAAGCAATGTTTTTTTTCATAGCGAAATGAAATCATTAATATTTTTTAAGGATACTATAAACTTCAAGATATTCTTAAATGACTGTTTAAAACTTATACCATATTGTATATTTAACAGCAAAAAGACGAGAATAAAAAAGCTCGATCAGTTTGATCAGGAATTATTTATTATTTATTATATACTGTATATGTAATCAGAAAATCACTGATATAATATGATTGAGGTTTTTATTTGTATAATTAAAAAGTAAATTCTTTAAGACATTATTTTATTAGAAATAGTATAGGAAACCTTTCCGTCACCAAAGTCCGACATTATAGGAGAAAAAAAAAAAAGTAAATTGTCATAATAAAATTTCTCGTTTTCCAATAAGCTGAAGCGGCTTAACCTCCGAAACCGTAAAGAGTGCGTCCTTGACGTTTGAGGGCGTAAACTTTAAAAAGAGAAATTTCTTGTCAATAAGAGAACATAAATAAGTTGAAATAAGTCTTATAATGAAAGTAATACTTACCAACGTCTAGAGACGTTACCGTCTTGCGTTTTGCGTGTTCCGTATAGGTTACAGCATCTCGAATTACGTTCTCAAGAAATACTTTGAGTACTCCACGGGTTTCTTCATAAATGAGTCCTGAAATACGCTTTACACCACCTCTACGTGCGAGACGTCTGATGGCGGGCTTAGTAATACCCTATAAAATTATTAAAAGTAAATGAATTTATTAAATTTTGGAATGGTCAAAAAAAACGTTTCGTTTAAATTTATAATTATTATTACTTACTTGGATGTTATCTCGAAGAATTTTGCGATGACGTTTTGCACCCCCTTTTCCAAGACCTTTTCCACCTTTACCACGTCCGGACATCTTTTATTATTTTTTTTTTGGGAATAAAATAAAATGGAATAAATGGAATAACCTTTTTTAAAAGGGCAATAGTTTTTTTTTACGGAAAGGTTTGTTTCTTGAAAAATTTTTGAGAAAAAGTGAAAGGCAGAAAAGGTGCCCTTTATATATACCTGATCAGATCGCGTCTTGGTCAATAACGCGCAACACAATTGTTTTTTCTTTTAACTTGTTTCGCGCTTTATTGTCCAAACAAACGTGTCAGGTGATGAACGTGACGAACTATGAAACTTTGTCGCGTCTAAATTACTGAATATGAGCGATATGAGTAATATGAGTATGCGATCGCGTAAGTTATTTTTAATTTACCGTTTTTAGCAATTTTCTTTGTAAAGATCTGTAAATAAACTATTTTTACGAAAAAAGTCATTTAATTGTTACTATTTTGAGAAAGTTTTGAATGAGCACGTATTTCTCGCGTTAAATATTTTGTTACTGATTCTTACAGTTTATTTAGTTTATTTCAAATCAACAAAACAATCATTTAAGCTGACGCGTAAAATTAAAAGCTATATAAAGAGTGAATTTTTAACTTGCTCCCAACTTTTTCTTTTAACAAAAATATATATATCACCTCGTTCACCACACCAACTCTTAATAATTTTATAAAATAAACCGAGAGACAACTCTCCTAAAAACATAAAACTACTAATAGAAAAAAGTATATAACAATGGCCCGAACAAAGCAAACTGCTCGTAAATCAACCGGTGGAAAAGCTCCCCGCAAACAACTTGCTACTAAAGCTGCACGAAAAAGCGCTCCAGCCGCCGGTGGTGTCAAGAAGGTAATATGATAAAAGTATTTCGTAACTTATTTTAAACTTTTACATTTACCTTTATTTATATTTTATTAGCCTCATCGTTATAGACCAGGTACCGTCGCTCTTAGAGAAATTAGACGCTATCAAAAGTCCACTGAATTGTTGATTCGCAAACTTCCCTTCCAACGTTTGGTACGTGAAATCGCGCAGGACTTCAAAACTGACTTACGTTTCCAAAGTTCAGCTATTGGAGCTCTCCAGGAAGCTGCTGAAGCTTATTTGGTAAGTGCAAAAAACAACATAGTATATTTCATTTTCTTAATTATAGAATTAACAAATGGAAAATGCTTTTTTATTAAAAAATTTAGGTTGCATTATTTGAAGATACAAATTTAGCGGCCATTCATGCAAAACGTGTTACAATTCAACCAAAAGATATTCAACTCGCTAGACGACTCCGTGGTGAACGATCTTAAGTTTTTATTATTACAAAATTTTTTTTTTTAATGGAGGAACATTTTTATATCAATGGATTTTTTTTTTTACTTCTTAATGTAATTGGGTGGATATCGTTATATTTTTCCTTCATAATTTTCTATATGTACATGCCCATCATGAATGTTTCGTAATAAAATTTTACGAACCCGCACAATTGTTAATAAATTCATATAATACTTAATTCGCGTCTTCTAAAAAAAGTGATATATCTGATAACACAAATAAACAATAATTGGGGCAATTCTAAATCATCTTATCGTATAAACAATAAGATATCACATGTTATTATTGATTAACACCTGAATTATTGAGCAAATACCGTGAGAAAGTTAAGGCTAAAACAAAGAAAAAAAAAGGCTGAGTCATATATTGAAAATCTCTTTTGATTTGTTTGTTACGCGAACTTTTCAGATCAAATTGAATTATCCGCAAGTTTTTTAAGATTTAAAAAATGTTATTCGACAGGAACACAAACCAAACTTTCAGCCAACGGCATCCAATATTGGAAATCGGGAAATATTTGTTCAAAATCCGAAACTGTTTCTTTGTTTAAATAAAAAAATAATTAGATTTCTTATTCTTCATTTATTCTACTTAACAAAGTCCATTCTTTAAAGAAAATGTCGCACTCTCCGCGCGATTCATCTACAGAGTTTGGTATGATTTCTAAAAAATTCACTTTATCTCTGAAAGGAATCTAAATCATTGCTTTTATGAATAAACTAGACGGTAGTCAATATGATTCTGACGAAGAAATTGACGAAAATCAACTTACAGAAGTAACTCCACTAACAGCAGCTAATGGACAAGGTATCAAGTCCAAATAATTTTCTTTATTCGCTCTGCAAGTAATTCACGTTCTCACAGTCTTTAACTTTAGCTCCGCCGACCAATAATAGGCATGACTCATGGATAACTTTTAAAACCCGACTTAGATATTACGTTCCGGTTTTCAGTTGGTTACCAACTTATTCTATACATACATTTTGTGAAGACTTTTTAGCCGGTTTAACTGTAACAGCTATTTTGTTGCCCTCCTCTTTGTCATATTCTGTGTTGGCAAAGTTACCACCTGTCCACGGTTTATATTCAGTTGTCATTCCTGGAATACTTTATTCATTCCTTGGAACTTCAAGGTAAAAAATTTTTATATTTATACGAAAACCTTTTATTAATTGTTATACTTTAACGGATTTGATTATGTAGGCAATTAGTCATTGGACCAGAAGCACTTGTATCTATGCTTACAGGTTCTTCTGTGTCACAACAACTACATTATATGGACGGAGAGAGTCGTCCAGAGGATGCTATTCTAATTGCAGGGTTGATCACATTTTTTGTGGGTATTTTGACATTTATTCTTGGTATAGTTCGATTAGGATTCTTGGATTCTGTTTTATCACGCGCTCTTCTACGTGGATTCATTTCTGCTGTGGCAATCGTGATTATGATTGAACAATTTTTAACTATGTTTCAATTAACTGAGGAAGCTGCAAAAGATGGAATTGGTCGTGCATCATCATCAGTTCAAATTTTTATTTATATAGTTACACATTTTAATCGAGCTCATGTGTTAACTACAATAGTTTCATTTTCAAGTCTTATTTTTCTTTTAATAACTGGCTTCATCAAGAAAAAATTGTCTAAAAGATGGCCTCAAGTGCAATTCATACCGGAAATTTTAATATGTGTAATAATATTTACAATCTTATGCAATATTTTTAATTGGGACAAAGATGGAGTTGATATTCTTGGATCAATTAAAGGAGGTGGATTTCCTAGTTTTCAAATTCCTTACCCACCATCAGGAATTCATATTATGGATTGTTTTGAAGCAGCAGCTTTGATATCAGTCATCGGTTTTGTAGAATCTATTGTAGTCACAAAAACCTATGCAACAAAACATAATTATGCTGTTAGTGCAAATCGGGAGTTGGTTGCTTTGGGTACAGCAAATTTAGTAGGAAGTTTCTTTCAATGTTTTGCTGCTTATGGTGGTATGGCAAGGAGCGGTATTAATGATAGAGCCGGTGCCAGGACTCAATTATCCGGGCTCATAAATGCTATACTTGTACTTTTATGTTTGTTTTTCCTTCTTAATGCATTCTATTATTTGCCAAAACCAGTATTAGCATCAATTGTTACTGTTGCTGCTATATCTTTATTAGAAGAACTTCCTCATGATTTATATTTCATGTATAAGATTAAAGCATGGAAAGATTATGCTTTACTCTTTTTGACCTTTTTCTCCACTATTTTTATTTCTATTGAATATGGCACATTAATTTCAGTTGCCTTATCTTTAATACTTGTGGTTAAACATTCAACTTATCCACGTATTACATTATTGGTAGGTGTTTATGAAGTTATTTCTTTTTTGTTCTCTTTATTCATTAAATTATTTTTCAACATATACAGGGTAGGATAGGTAATACAGACAAATTCAAACCTATTAAAGATTTTCCTGATCAAGCTGAACATGTTAAAGGAGTACTTGTTGTTAGAATTGCTGAACCTTTGTATTTTGCCAATACTGGTCAACTTAAAGATCGATTAAGACGTCTAGAAGAATTTGGTGATATGAACGTTCATCCTTCAGAAGAATCTCGGATGTCTCCAATTGAGAATGTAATATTTGATATAGAAACAATGGAAGATGTTGATGCTAGGTAAGTGCTTTTTAAAAAAAAAATTTCGGATTTAATTTGATTTAATAATAAAAAAATTTAATTATAATTATTAGCGCGGCACAAATTCTTTTAGAGATTGTTGTGGCATATCATCAACGTGGAGTTAACGTGTTTTTTGTAAAATTGCGTGAAAATCAAAAGAAATTATTTAAACGTGCTGGAATAATGAATAAAGTTGGAAGTGATCGTTTCTTTAAGTAAGTTTTACTTTATAAGCGATTCATTAATGTGAATTTTCATTTAATAAATTTTTTTCACATTGTTTATTTAGACGAATTCCTGATGCACTTGAATATATTAATAGATTAGGATTGAATATTGAGTGATCGGTTTAGTTTTTGTGTAAATTGTATAGTCTTAAATATAAAAAAAAAAAATTATATTCGTATATATATAATTTATTTTTTATACTTAAATATTATTGATTGTAAAGTAAATAATGATGGGATAATTGCTGGTGCAATTGTTTTAATCATTAAAATTTTAAAATTATCTACATTAAACGTTAAAACTTTTGTATATCTTTATTCTGTAACCATAAATTAATAATAAATTTTTTTGAAAAATCTGAATCTTGCATTTAAAAGATTTTATTAAAAACTACTACTATTTTAAAAAATTCAAATAATATAGATTCAAACAGATTTCCATTTCCTGTCTATAAAGTGGATTTAAAATTTGAAAGATACTGAATTCTTCCTTATTTATTACTTTATAGGCTAGTTTAAATAAATTTAGTAATATTAGTAAACAAATTATTAAGATTTAAGATATATAATTGATTTTAAACAGATTAATGTATTAAATACTTTAATAATAAATGATTTCTTCTTTTTTTTTATATGACTTACAATATTTATTAAATGCTTATTAAATGTTAATTAATTAATAAATTTTAAACAAATAACTTTTATAAAAAATACTAATGCATTATTTTTATGACATTATATATTTTTTTTATTACTTTAAAAATAAAGAATAAAAAAAAAAAATAAATATTATCAAAATAATAATTATTATAACATATAATTCCTTAAAGTTTTTTTGGATTTAAATTTAGATTTAGATAAAGAGTCATAATTATATAATAAATTAATTAATTATTTTGATTCATTACTGGTATAGGATCAGGAGGAGTTAGATAAAGTATAAGGATCAAATGCTAAGGGTCTTTGGTAACAGAGACCATTCTTACAAATCTACTTCTCATGTGACAAGTTATGCTTTTCTATATAGAGGGTATATTCATGATTCTTTATAGAATTTCATTAATTATAATAAATTCAATTAACTTGTCTTCAAAAAAAAAAAAAAAAATTCCTTGAAGTTTTATAATATTATTTATTCATTTTAATATTGTATTTATTAAATTTTTATATATTTTTATTAAGTTAGATTATTAATTCTTTCTTATATTTTTAGTAAAAAAAAAATGCAAATTTAAAGACTTTTTATATAAGTAAAAGTTATTAAAGTCTAAAAAATAATATTTCATTTTCTAATTATATATATAACTAATAAATTTAAAATATTTATAAACTTGTTTATATAAAATATACTTTTTATTTATTATCTTATATTATACTAATAATATTTTAAAGGATTTAAAATTTATATGCACTTGTATATGTATATATTTCCTATAATGTGATTGATTTATTATTTCTTAATTTTATTAGTTAATCAATGCATAACAATTTTTCAATATTTTCTTTTTTTTTAAAACAGCTGATAAACTGAAATAAGTTTTTCTTATTATTTTATTATTTTGTATTACTTTTTCTGTTATTAAAATTCATTAATTATTATATTTTACCTCCAGAAGTCCAGTTCGTCTTCAAGATAAGAAAAAACTAATTAAAGACTATTAGTAATATTTTTAAACAAAATAAATAAAAAAATAAAAAAAATGCTTACTTTTACCTCCAGAAGTCTGTACCT
The DNA here is from genome assembly GCA_003550305.1 of Glomus cerebriforme. Classification (NCBI taxonomy): domain Eukaryota; kingdom Fungi; phylum Glomeromycota; class Glomeromycetes; order Glomerales; family Glomeraceae; genus Glomus; species Glomus cerebriforme. Next base: position 375,045 of record QKYT01000031.1, on the reverse strand, counting down.
ACCTTTCATCTTTAATCTCCAGGAGTCCAGTTTATTTCAAGGGTTGCTTCTACAAAAAAAAAATTTTAGAAAATATTCTTAAATGAAATGAATAAAAAAAACTTTCAAAAAACTCACTTACCTTTCGTCTTAATTTTGTTTGCTCCTATAAAAAAAAATAAAATTGTTAAAATTGTTAAAATTGATTATCTTAATTATAAACCATTTCAATCAATAAAATTTAAATTCCTATCATGTGATAGTGAGTGTATATGTATGCAAATATGTATAAAATAAAAACTTTACTTTTTTAGACAATTTATTTAAGAAAAATTTTAACAGATTTTTATATTTTTATTTTTAGCAAATATTCTATATAAATAAAAAAAAATACAATTTTTCTTAAAATAAAATCTTTTTTAGATTTTTTGAAAATACAGTCAGTCTCCCATATAGTTACCTAATCAATTCTACCAAATTTGGTAATTTTATAGAAGTGTGACTATGAAAAGATAACTTTTATATAATCACTATCATATTAAAAATTATATGTGATGACTATATAAAAGTTTTAATTAGAACTTTAGTTAGTTTACTTACCGTATATCACGGGCCATAGTACCCCCCCTATGCATAGTACCCCTCTTGAAAAATTTAATAGAATTGTATAGTATCCGGGGGGATATTTTACAATTATCTCGTGATCCAGTAATCAGATTTGAGCCATCTTTTTTTTGTTTGATAGCTCTCATTGAGCTCTTCATAATAAAAAAAAGATCGTTCAAATTGGACTGGTATATCGTGAGATATTCGCAAAAAACGGAATTTTTAGGTTTTATTTAGTACCCGGGGGTACAGGGTCAAACCCCCGATTTTTGCAAGATACCCGGGGTACTGTGGCCCGCTATATACGGTATTTTAAATAAAATTAACATTATAATATATATTATTTATCAGTATTAGTTAATAAAATATATTACTTTATTAGTTATTAAATATTAATAAAATGTATTATAAGTATTCAATTATTATTATTAAATGCTATAATATCAATACAAAAATTTAGTGATACAATCTGAAATCTGATCAATTTGGATTGATCCAATAATCTGAATTAAATTCAGATATCTGCATCTGATAATTTCTGGCAGATTGATCCCTAAATGCATCAGATTAAAGATTACAGATCATCCAAATTGAAATTTGAATTGTATATACAAACTGAAAATGATTAACATTAAAAAAATTTTTATTTTCACAATTTCACAGTTCACATTGATACACTTATGCTTGTTTATTTAGGAGAATTTTCACACTAATTTTAACTACATATAAATATAATCATGTTTCTTTTGTCTATACTCTTTTTTAAACTTTTTTTTATAATGACCTAAATTTCTTGCAGTCTCGCATCTTTGCAAATTTTACAACTTTTTTTATTTACAACAAAGTCTTTTTTCTATGACGAATTTTGATTATTATCCTAATGAAGATATTGAATTTGATCCTATTTCATAAGACTAGGTATCTGGAAGTTCAGACAATCCATATGAAGCTTCAACCATTAGGAAGCTATCTTGTACTCAAACAACTCTTCTCCTTTCTACAGATAATTCTTCAAAAAATAAAGGAAGAGGTGAAATTAGCAATAACAAAAATATAGTGTTAATCTATATGCACTTTTACTAGTAATAATTCTCAATTTTTTTTAAAAAAGCTAATCAAAGTAGAACATGTATAAATGAAAAAACCCATTATTTATCCAGAGATATTTTGAAAAGAGTATTAATAACAAAGGTGAAGAGATAAGAATTTGCAGAATCTTGAATGAAAATGGTAAAAGATGTAGTCAAGAATATAAGAATGTTGGAAGTTCAACAGGAAATCTCATAGTGCATCTTAGGGACAAACATGAAATTGTTGTGCATGATGATTTAGTTGTTTTAAAAAAGGTATGATAAACATGGCATTACATGCATCATTATGAATACTATATTAATACATTAATATTTTAGCCATGAAATTCCAAAATTACTAACTTTACATGAAGTTGTCACCCTCATCCTAAGCATGTTCAAAAAAGACGTGAAGAAGTAACTCTCAAATGAATATTACTTACAAACCAACCTCTTTCTGCAATTACTAATGAAGCATACAGAGAAAAAATGGCCAAATTTAATCCTTCTTTTGTTATTCTAAAAGAGCAGAAGATCAAAACAATGATCAGTAAAAGTTATAACTATAATTGGCAAAATTTACAAAATCTTCTTGCTGAAACTGCAGATGATGTTTCTCTTATGATGGATCTCTGGTCTAGTAAAGACAAGCATAGATATTTGGGGTTACTGCAACTTGAATCACGCCAAATTTTGAAATTAAAGATGTGATGTTAGAAATCAAATATGCTCCTTCTTCACATTCTGGTAAAGTTATTGCCAATAAACTTTACAAATATATTAAGGATTGGAATCTTAAATATCATGTGACATCAATCACTACTGATAATGGATCTAATGTGGTTTCAATGCTTCATATATTGAATCAGAAAAGTGGATGTGAAAATATCTAACATCTTCCTTGCACAGCACACACCATCCAGTTGGCAATTGAAAAGAGATTGGCATCTGTGAAGATTTTAGTAGCACGTGCAATAAGATTAATTCATTTTTTTCAATATCAAAAACAAGTAGAAAGACTAGAGGAGGTACAAAAAAAGCTAAGTTATGTTAATATTATATGCTGTGTTCAAGATGTGTTCATCCATTGGAACCCAATATTCTATGCTTGAGAATGTCTTTTCTTTTTAAAAGATACTATTATACAACTTCAAGCAAATTTATGCACATCAACTGACCGGGAGAGTAAAAAAGATAGTAATAAACTAAAAAGAATTTTACTCTCTGATGAAGAATGGAATTTACTAAATCAACTCATTGATTTATTAATGCCATTTGAGGAAGTAACATGTGAATTTTCTGGCAATATATATGTAACTTTAAGTAAAACTATTCTAACTATTAAATCAAGAATTTTTGATTTAGCTACTGAAGCACTACCAAATGAGTTTTCAAATGAGGATACTGTATTTAGTTCTGAAGGTACAGAAACATGACCTATTGATTTTGATGATGATGAAGTCATAAGTAATATTACAAAGAAAAGTATTTCAATTAAAAATTCATTAGATACAACAGGTATTTTGGAAAAAGTCAAGCAAGATATAACAATGCATTGATTTATTACTGAAATATTCCAAGTGATCTTAGCTTAATGGTAGCATTGCTAGATTCTTATTATAAAAACTTGGATTTTATAGAAATTGATACTAAAAAGGAACGAATTATTCAAAAACTCCGTGATGAAATTGGTGGAGTAAAAGTACCAAGATCTGAAATATTAGATAACTCAGCTCCATCCATAGAATTAGAATCTTCAATATATTCACATAAAAAATATCGTCAGTGGCATTAAAAGAAAGTCAAAAAGGTAATTCCAAATGTAGTAATTTATGATGAAGTTACAAATTATTTATCATTACTATTAATATTAGAGATAGAAGATCCTTTAGATTGGTAGAGAATGCGTTCATAGAATTTTCCAAAACTTGCTAAGTTTGCCTGCAAGTAGGGTTCCGCAATTTGATTTGATATTTGATATTT
>QKYT01000031.1:253828-363753 GCA_003550305.1 Glomus cerebriforme | reverse complement strand
ATGGACTTATTACAATAAATAATTTTATAATTAACATAAAATTATCACATAAAAACACAAATAAACTGATTAAATAATTATTTTAAAAATTATAATTTTATTAATTTGAATGTAACAAAGTAATTACGTTTAAATTTTTAAAAAAATTAAAATTTAAAAGAAAACAAAAAAAATGTAATCTGAATTGGTTTGAATTACAGATGAAATCCAAATTGAGTTCAAATTTATAGATATCTGAATTGGTTTGGAATCCGAATTGGTTTGAATTATGGATGAAATCCAAATTTGAGTGATCATCCATAAGATTTTTCAAATTCAAATTATAAATCAGATTCAGTAACAGAAATTCAGATTTGATTCAAATGGCTCCTGAAGAATTGGATCGGACCCCTACAAAAATTAATGCTTTGCATAAAAATAAATCATGTGATACAATTAGATGCAGTAATCAAATTAAAAAAAAATCCAAAATTGATATTTGCTTTTGGGATTGTTGCTTAAATTATTTAACAATTTTAAGTACTTCTTAAAAAGGCTTATATCTTCTATATAAAATTTGTTAATAAGTTGTTGCTCAAAAAATGTGATCCAAGTTTATAAGGATTTAAAAGCATCATCCAAAAAGATTACAACTTTCTTCTCTTCTAAATCACTATCTTTATCAGTTATCATACATATCTTTTTGAATTAGTTTTATAATATCATTTTCATCTAATATTTTCTCAGTTGGGATTTCTTCTAAATCTTGAAAAAAATTGTTTAATTCATTTACTAATAAAGTAGCAGAAAGGTTATTTATATCAAATCTCCTGATCATTTGATCAATTTTTATTATTTTGTTACTTATCATTCCTTGTTAAATCTATAATGTATTATCTTTATTTTCATTAGACAAAGAAAGTAAAATTCCAGTTTTTTTTTAGCAATTAAAGATCATTTTTTCAGTCACACTACCTTATACTTCTGCAATATAGTTAATTGCTTCTTTTATATTAATTTTTTCTTTATTTATATCCTTTTCATCTTCAAATAGATCTAACATATGATGATAATACTTTCTCTTAAAGTAATTTTTAAAACTGACAATAATTCTAGCATCGAGTGACTGAAGATGATTTGTAATGTTAGGAGATAGGAAAGCTACTTCAACATAAGTTAGTTGAAGCCAGAAGATATCAGATTGATGTTCATCTAACCTATCTCTTGAACCATCAATATGACTATCACAACCTTTTAATTTGTAACTATCACAACTACCATAACCTCTTGAAGCTTGATTTTCTATAGTTAAATTGTAGAAAATAATATTAATTAGTATATAAAAAAAGTTCAATAAACAAAGATTTTACTAGATATAAATAATTTATCTTCATTGTTATCTTCAAAATCAATCTCTAAGACTAGTAAAAGATGAAATACAATGGAGCATTATTAACTAAGAGCAAGATCTTTTTATCTTACACTCTAAATAACTGTCTATTTCATAAAGAACTCCTTTGAAAATTGAAGAGTTCATCCATGCTTTAGGATTATCTCAATAATAAACAGGAAGATGCTCAAAATTAATTCCTTAAAAGAAGTCTTACACATTTCAAATTGCCAATTACCCATAATTTTAATTTATCAGTTCCTGTTGCATTAACATTAAGAAGAACTGTAATTCGAATTTTATCTTTTTTTTAGTCAAGAACTGGTTTTATTGAGAGTGTTTGGCTTAAAACATTTGATAAAAAAGATCCTATGTTTAATTGAGAAATAAAATTAACCCTCATTTTTAATTATATATTATATATGATTATATTAATTAAATCACATTTCTTAAAACATGCCATGCATTTTACACGTTTCTCGCTAAATATGTAAGATCAATATATTGAATATGTCACGTTTTAACATTTTAACCTCCATTTAATTATATAACATAAATTTTTTGAAAAATTTACTGTTTCATTAATGTTGTAGATTTGATTAAGAGTGTATTAACCTAAAATTAATTGTAATCTTATTTATTCTTCCAGATAAGATGCTAAAGGTATGCTTCCTAATTCTCCATATATATAGTATCTATGAATATTATTACATTTTTTAAATTTATATAACTATGGTGACTGTCACTTATAAATCTCAAATTTAAACTGATAAAATTATAGATCAACATATGCTTAACATTTTTATCAGTTTATTTTTTCAAGTTATTATAAAATTTTTAGAACTATTACAATTTAAAGTTTAAGAATTTTTCATAATAGTATATATTAAAAATTGAAAATTTTGGACTAAAGAATTAGCAATATTTAAGTGAAATCTCATATAAAATTTAAAATTTTATCTCAATTTTCTTATGTTTTTAATCAATTTTAACAATGATATTTATCTATCAAAGAAAAAATCTATAGTTAAAGAGTAAAAATAAGATAACAGTAGAAAATTTGCAAAGAAATCATGAGTTAATGATAATTAGGAAATAAAAATGATAGCAAATAGGATGAAATTTATTTACCAAACAAAAACAAAAATTAAAAGTTTTGGATGATATGAAAAATGAATATAATAATTAGCTTAATATTAATGAAAAGATTAATGCAATTCTGAATTTTGTATAATATAAAAGTAAATTTTATAATGCTAGCCAGAATTATGATGTTTATAATACATATGCAAAATTTTGGATTAGTGTGATTTATAGGTAACAGCTATCATATTATAATAAAAGATATGAAAGAAAAGTCTTATCAATAATGAGTTTTATTATCTTTTCAGTCAGTAAGATTGGTAAATTAACTATTACTTATAAATTTGGCAGTTAATTAATCAGTTAATTAATGGTTAATTAACCTATAAGTAATATATATATATTAATTATATATAATTTATAAATACATAAATAATATATTATAATTTATTAAAAATTTGAAATAAATTTTATTTTATTTATTTTTCATCTAAATGATTCAAATCTAATTATACTATCCACATTATTAGAATTATCATTTTTATTATTATTATCATTTTCATTATCTTTATTATTATTATTATCACTAATATTAAAATTATTAATTTGTTTCTTTTTTTGTTAGTTTGAATTTACTTTTAAAACTTCATTATATATTTTAAGATTTTAATAAATCATAAAATATAATGATCATCAAATTATAAATTAATAATTATAATTTATAAATTATAATTACTAAATTTATAAAATTTATGAGAACTATCACCAATAATTCAGAGCTTAGATTGGAGGTAAGGTGGTTATTTTATTTTTGAATGATAGAAGATTTGAGAAAGATGAGGAGGTCCAGTGTAAGCTCTTCGATGGATAGACATAAGATAGTATAGTTTTGGGTAGGGAAGGTATTAGTAGAATAGAGAAAATAACGTTAAAAAAAAATATATAATTTTCTATTATCAAGAGTGGTAGTTTTTACTGCGAGGCTAAGGTAACCCTTATAGTAATGTACATGTGACTTCATTCTTTATGGGCAGGACAAGATCTCTCAGACTGGATACATATGGGATTGTATCATACAGTTTGATAATAGCGGTCCTATTCCCCATCCTGTTTCACCGGTAGATCAAAGGTAACTTAGTTGGGTGTTTCGCTCCTCTCTAAGACTACGAGCAAAATTCTAAGGGAGAATTGTTTTTATTCTCCACCTGTAATAAAGTAAATGTGATACTCTTTTCTCAGTTGTGATGACATGAACAAATAATTGTAATGTGCAATAGTGTTTATTCTTTAACCAATTGTATATTCTTGAATAATAATCAATAAAGTTTATTTCTTATATTTTTATTGGTTAATTAAAAGTAATGGTTAATTAACTATTTTAGACTAATTATAAATAATATAATTAATAATTAATTAACTTTTATCCCTACTCTTTAATAATTATCTAGAAGAATTTTTTGATGAATCATATACTTGTATAGACTTTTTTTTTCACATAGGTGACTTATACAATTATATATATTATCATGTACATATATTTTTTGTATGCCAGATTGGTGATGCATGCAATAATAAATAAGTGTAACAAATAGGATTTAAAAATCCAAATAAATAGTAATTTTGAATTACAACTGGATGTGATACTGATGACAAATATGCAGTTATAATAGTACCCTTTGAATATATATTAGATTTGTAATGTAGCAATTTTTCAAAAAAATACATAAAAAATTTTTTCTTTAATATAAAATTTTTAAATTTTATAGTAAATATGATTTCTGATACTCTGCAAGTTTACTTATGTTTTGTTTTTGACTTTATATATAAATGATTAATTTTACTGTTTTTACCTATCATTTCCAAAAATAGATTTAACAAAAATAAAATTTTTGTCAAATAAATCAATAATAATATTTAAAATTACTTTTAGTATTTTAAGTAAACTTGCAGAATAGCTAAAATTAGATAAATTTAGTAATTTTTAAAGGCTATATATTAATATAAAAAATTTTCTTTTTATGGTTTTTATTACATCATATCAGCTAGTTACGTCATAAATCTAACATACATTTCATTTAAGCATCATAATATGCAGCTACATGTAATATCACATATAAGCACATATTATATATATACATACTCTACTGATTTAGTACACAAAAATAAATGCTTATCATTAGTAAGACATTATTAGTTCATATGAATTATATTCACAAAAAATGCTATACATAATAAAATACTAATTTCACAGATAAGAACATATGATTTAACTGCATCCTGTGTTATATAATCAAATATGTATTTTTGCAAATTTATAGAAAATAAAATTAACCTGACTTTTTTTTAAAAAGTTCTGACATAATATACATATTACAAATCTTTAAATTAATATTATGCAAGTTAATCTGATATTTCTAATATTAGAATGAAATAAGAATAAAATTTGCACATCTTAATGTAATGATTTATAAATGTGCTCCTATATAATAAAATAAAATTCTATTTATAAGTCATTAATAGATACAGCATGTATAGAGTACAAATAGGTGTTTAAAATAATATGTAATTGTACACTTTAGTAATCTCTTTGTAATCTTAATAATAAACAGTATATTTTTTGGTAACAACTTCATCTTTATTACTCTATTGATATTATTGTTAAATACATTTTAGAAAGAGATTTATTATTACTAAATGAGATCCAGGTCATTATAATTATTTTGGATAAAAAAAAATATAATTATAAAAAATAAAGCAATATACATCTGGTTAAATTCTCATTTTCATATGTAGTAATAATAAAGTATAAAAAAAGCCTTTTTTCTAGTACATTTATACAAAAAAATTAATATTATAAAAAATTAGGCATTATTATCCAAAAATCTGATTTGATTCACCAATAAATAAATTTTCTAAAATTTACTATGCATTATTATATTTATATCATGTCCAGTTTAACAGCTTTAAACTCTTTGAAAAGCTTGTTATTTTTAATTCTATTTACTATTTTTTTGTTCATAATAGTCATGAGAATCATTACTATATGATCTCTTAAACAAAAAATTTCCAATACTCTTTTCACTAAAATTAAACTATTTATTAATATGAAAATCATAAAAATTAAAAATGAAATTAATACTAAAATCATAGATGAATTTTCTATATATAACATTAAGATTACTAATAAATTTTTTATATATTTATCCATAGAAATTAAAAAATTTAATTTACATAATGCTAGTTACTCTATAGAGGTGCAAAAAATGATATCAATAATTAGTAGTATAATTACAAGACTTGATAAAATTGAATAAAAATATCAAAGCAATTTTACTAAAATTTCATCTGAGTTTACTACAATCAATAATACTATCCAAGTTCTTATAAATAATATGGTTTGACATAATATTGATAATATATTTACTCAAAAAACTCTTTTTGATCAATACAGTATAATTAATCATTCTGAAGCTTTAAACCAATTAGAATTTTTACATGCAAGCTTTTATTTTAAAAGTTTATCATCCAATTCATCTTTTTTTGAATACAAAAATGTTAAGACTCATTTTAAGCAAATTTTTAATTTGCTTAGAGAGAGTAATTCTATTAACTATATAGTAAAATTGTAACTTGTGAAATTTATCAATTTATGAAAAAAAAAGATTGGAGAGACTAATATAAAAAGTTTTTATTATAGATATAATGATTCAAAATATAGTATAATAAAGTTAATTAGCAAATACTAGTTAAATAGCAAAAAGTATTAGCAGTTTAGATAATAATATTGAGTAGTAGAAAAGGAACTGTCATTATATAAGTTAAAGTTTGGCAAAATTTTCTCCTTAAAACATCCTATTACTTTATTCACTTTATTACTTTCATATTTTTCTTAGCCAGCTAATCCTTTTTTATATATTACTTTATGAAAAAATATAATAAAAATTTTATTTCAAATTTTTTAAACATATATGCATATATATATATTTTTAAATATAAATTTTGTGTTTATTTATTGATAAAAAATAATTTGGTCATATTTGGCTTGTAATAAAAAAAATTAAACATCAAACTTCTTAAAAAAAAAAAAAGAGCAAAAAAATAGCTTAATGTTAAGATTTATATTAAATAATTTAGAATTCACATACTTTCTTTCTCTTTGATAGCATCATACATATTATTTGCTAATTCTATTATTTTTTTTTACTAAAAACTAATAAAGTTTTACTCACTTTAAGTGAAAATTTTTTTCTGAAAATGATTAGCATTACAAATTAGTATATTCAGAAATTTTTTAATCATATAATCTGAAATTATTTATCACATTATATTATGCCTTTCTATATTTTATTTTTATAAGTATCTGAAAGACTTAGAATTTTTTGGGTATGTAAAATTATATTTATCATACTCTAACAGCCTAATCATCACATTTCTTAGATTTAGATTTAAAAATTAGGTATAATGCAGGCTATAATTAAATGTAGTTTTATGTATATATTTAAAAAATTGAGTTAGTGATCTACTTATCAACAGTCAAGAAAATTTTTACAAAATATCTAATCTTTTCCTAAAAAAAAATTGCATATTAATTTTGAGATGAATGTGTTTCCATTTTATGTGTTAGTTAAGTATATCTCTATTGGTATATAGCTATATTTTTCTACATTAGATATTTAGAAACAATCTTCAGAGAAGTACTTGATCAAGATCTGATTCCTAGATGCTGTTTTTCAGTATACTTTGACTTTATTTAAAAAAGTTTACTTGCTTAAGTTGAAGAAAAATTATTAGTCATTGTTATCTGTTGTTATAAAACATATAATTTATCATGTGTATAGTATGCTAAGTTAGCATGATTTTTTTGTCAAATTAATTATTTACTTGAGGGAGTTTAAAGAAAGTTAGATGATGTGATTTGTTAATTATTATAATCAATATAGTTAATATAATTCAACTTAATTTTATTCTTTCCTAAAATGTTTAAACTTATCATAATAAAGTATCTCAGTAAAATGAAATACAAACATTGATCAATTACTTCTATTTTGAAATATACCAAATCAAAGTGTCAATTATATTCAGATTTCATCAATAATCTTAAGGGTGATATATATATATTATTATAGAGTTATAAAGAAAATGACAATCATGTATACATAAATAATAAATTGGATAAGATTATAACTGATTTCAAGAAATTGTTTTCTATAGCTGAAGTGAAAAAATTTGTTGATAAACTTCAAGGGGAGTAGGAAGAATATGGATTTAATACAGTTTGTAAGATTAATACAATATTTGCCTTTACAGTTAAAGCTTTGGAACTAAACTTAAATAGTCTTGAAAATAAATTTCACAATAAACTAATTAATAATTTTATTAGAATCACCATATGAATCACATACATGTCAATGAATTAAATAATAATAAATATAAGATTATTAATTTGTGATTATAATCAATTTATTTATAATTATAGAAGGAACATATTAATATTGACTATCTTATTTTTTTTATGACAAGAAGAAGGTTCTTTCAGAAAATGTTTACTTAGAAAAAAACCCAAAATAAATTATTCTGAATTATTATATTCATCAGAAGAAGAGATTGAACCTACTTACAAAATATAACAAAAAAAAGATTAGTAATACTAATGTATTTTAGTTATTTTAAAATTTAATGATTAATATTCTTTTTACAATCTTTGATTTAAGTAAAAGGACAAGAAAATAGGTGTATACCTATACATGATAAGAAGATAAATGTTTCTAAATTTAATGATGGTATAAGTTAATATAATCTATTTTTAAAAACTATATCTAAATAATATTTTTATTAGCCTAAGATACCACCTTTAAGACCATGCCAAATAACTATAACTATATCACATAAACTGATTCTTAGCAAACTTTCTATACAATATTTGGCCAAACACATTTTAGTAAATATTAACGGTCAATATGTAATTATGAAGACTAATCAAGTTGATATAACTAAAAGAAATCTGCAATTGCTTGTAACTACACTAATAGTAAATAATATATATTTGATATAATATCTTTAAAAGTAATTAATATTTAAAAATTTCTCTACTTAAGTCAGAAAAAAATGTATTTAAAAGTACTATAATGATTCCATTAAACCCTAATCATTAATTTCAGAAGATTTGCAAAACTATTTATTCTTTATGATTTATGAATATATTTTTAAAGGATTTTCTTTTATAGAATGGCAGACTAATTCATACTGCTTAAACTTAGTTTCTCTATGACTAGCAAAAATATATTAGACTACAATATTGGAAAAAGAAAGTACATTGTAGATAAAATTGGCCTTTTATTCAAAGCAATTCAATCATTCTATAAAGAATATATATATTTGATTGGATCAAGATACAAGCTGATTGTATTAAGGATATAACGTTATTACAGTATTTCTGGAGTTTGATTTAACATTAAATAAAATAGATAGTATTAGTATGAAAGTCACAAGTAATAAAGAAATTGTATTTATTGAAGTTTCAAGAAATTCCAAAATACCATTTTAAAATATATAAAAGAGAATACTGAAAAGCTTATTAAGAAGGTATATCTGGACTTATGTTTCTACTCAAAGACTAATTAGATAAGAATGCAGAAAATATCAAGAACTTACACATATTATTATAGTGAAGTAAACTTCACCTTAATAGAAAATATTTTTATATAGTTTTTTAAATAAAATCAGTATCAATACTATTTTCATTTGATAAGATTGCGAAGTTCTTGAAGGTCTTTAAATTACTTTATACTTTGATAGTAAGTATTTTTAAATCTGCCATCAGATCTTATAAGAGTTTTAGTCTAACATTTATATTTGATTTTTAGAGTAGATTCATAAACCAAACATGTAAACTAAAAAAGCTCATACTTTTCAAATCTATTAATAATAATCTTTCAGTCTGAGATTGAATCTGAATTCCAAATTTTACTGAAATATAGGAAGCTATTGAAATAATTTATGAAGATATAAATTATGATTCTTTCAATTTATAAAAATTCATGAGTTACTAATAATAATAATATTAAAGTAAAATTGAAGATACCTAATTTTAATATAAAACCTGTATTAATTAATCAGATGGAATATTTTTTACTTATATATTTAAATGTATTATAATAATAAAGTTTACACATAATTTAGTTTTAATTATGCATTTATGTATTGTGCTGAAAATGATGGAGTCATGTGATTTTGATGTAATTTTTTATCAGAATAATGATTTTTTTTATATAGTATATCCTTTCTTAATCTATTCTAAAGTAAGTATTACTACTTTTTGAAACATAAACAAAATTATCAGATGAACTAACTAAGAATGAAAAAGATTATATAATTGCTAAAATCTTAAAATAATATAAATGTACTGTGCTATTTCTTCTGCATAATTTTGATGAACCTGGATATGATATTCAAACTTTATTAAAATAATATTTTTTTGCATATGTATTTTATTCATAATCATTTTTTTGAATTTTCATGAGGCTTATTTGGGCAATCTGGCTAAAGAAATTTCTAGATCAAGCCATGATGGCCTCTTCTTAGAATTCAGAACTTTTTTTATATATCATATTATAAAGTATGATTTCTAATATATATTTAAAATATTAATAAAGTTTTATTTATATTATTTTTTAATAATAATACCTGTAATATGATATATGTCATGCAAAGCATCTCCTGTTAATCATAAGCGATCCAATCTGTATATGAATATATAGACTTATAATAAATTACTAGATTTTTATCATGTGAATTTATACTCTGTGTTATGATCAGTAATTTCATCTTATCACACATACAAATAAAAGAAATAATAAAATATTTTGCTTTCACCTCTCTTCTAGTTTAAAATGCATGAAAATGAATTTTTAAAATCTCAGTATGAATGCATTATTGATACATACTGTATCTTAATAGTACTAAACAAAGAGTTATTTCTATTCAACTTGATATTTTCACTAGTACTATTAATGATACTATAAAAAGGTATAAAAAAACAGGTTCTACAGAACCTGAGAAATGTTCTGGATGGCCAAAATTATTTAATAAATATGATATATAAGCTTTAAAATAAATTAACTGAACTGACCAATTTTCTTTTTTAAGTAATATAATAAACAAGTTAAATACTAGTTTTAACACAAGATTGCATTATAATACAGTTAGAAGTTATTTTCATAATGAAGATTTTGGAAGTATGGGTGCCATTAGAATTATTTTTACGATTACAGCACGTGCCGTAACATTGTAATAAAATGCTGTAAATCGTAAATGCCATAATGCTGTAATTTAATTTGAAGTCATAATTAAGATTACCTGCCTAAACCTCTTTAAAATCCTATGATTAGTTTCGTCAAAATTTTACTATAGATTTATTATAGTTTTGGCAGAGTTTCAGCAGTTTCGGCAATTATAATAGGTTTCAACAGTTTCGCTTTTCTCCAGAGTTTCGCCAGTTTTTTAATATAACTTTAATATAATTTTGGTTAAATTTCGCTTTTCGGCAAAATGCCATCTTGCCTAAACCTTTAGGTTTCGGCAAGCAACCTTAGTCATAATACTATAAATCTATATGTCATAAATAGGTTATTTTTTTTAAAAAACTAATATTACAGTAATTCTTTTTTTCATTTTTTTAGAAACGGATGAACTGTTCTAGTAGATACTACTATTCTGGTAAGTAGAGAAAAGTTTTTTTTTGACATTTATGTTCAAGAAATGACATTAACTTCATTTTTATTTTTCTTTTTTTTAGAAACGGTTCTTGCAGATTCTTAGTAAGTGAAAGAAGGATTTCTTTGACATTTATTTTAAGAAATGGCATTAACTTCATTTCTATTTTTCTTTTTTTTTAGGAATAGTTTTTGTGGACTTAGTTTTTAGACTTTTCTGCTAAGTGAGGAGGGTTTTCTTTGATATTTACTTTTAAAAAATGACACTAACTTCATTTCTTTTTTTCTTATTTTTTAAGAATGGTTCTTGCAAACTTATTGGACTTTCTGGTAAGTGGAGAAGGGGTTTCTTTGACATTTACTTTTAAGAAATGATGCTAACTTCATTTCTTTTTTTATTTTTTTTTAGAAATGGTTCTTGGGAACTTTCTGAACTTTTTGGTAAGTGAGGAGGAGTTTCTTTGACATTTACTTTTAAGAAATAATTATGAAACAATCCTAGCTTCATTTCTTTTTTTCTTTTTTTTTAGGAATGATTCTTGTGGATTTTTTGGACTTTTTAGTAAGTGGAAGAGGATTTTCTTTGACATTTACTTTTAAGAAACGATACTAACTTTATTTTTTTTCTTTTTTTTAGGAATAGTTCTTGTGAGCTTTCTGGACTTTCTAGACTTTCTGAACTATTCCTAAAAAAAAAAGAAAAATAGAACTGAAGTTAATGTCATTTTTTGAACATAAATATCAAAAAAAAACCTTTCTCTACTTACCAGAATGGTAGAACCTGCTAAAACCATTCATCCGTTTCTAAAAAAATAAAAAAAAAGAATTACTGTAATATTAGTTTTTAAAAAAAAAGTTATCTATTTATTACATGTAGATTTATAGTATTACAACGTCAAATTAAATTACAGCATTACAGCATTTATGATTTATGGCATTTTATTATAGCATTACGGCACATGCTGTAACTGTAAAAATAATTCTGATGGTACCTATACTTCCAAAATCTTCATTATAAAAATAACTTTTAACTGTATTATAGTGCAATCTTGTGTTAAAACTAGTATTTAACTTGTTTATTATATTACTTAAAAAAAAAATTGGTCAGTTCAGTTAATTTATTTTAAAGCTTATATATCATATTCATTAAGTAATTTTGGCCACCCAGAACATTTCTCAAGTTCTGTAAAACCTGTTTTTTTATACCTTTTTATAGTATCATTAACAGTACTAGTGAAAATACCAAGTTGAATAGAAATAACTCTTTGCTTAGTACTACTAAGATACAGTATGTATCAATAATGCATTCATGCTGATATTTTAAAAATTCATTTTTATGCATTTTAAACTAGAAGAGAGGTGAAAGCAAAATATTTTATTATTTTCTTTATTTGTATGTGTGATAAGAAGAAATTACTGATCATAACACAGAGTATAAATTCACATAATAAAAATCTAGTAATTTATTGTAAGCCTATGTATTCATATACAGATTGGATCTCTTATGATTAACAGGAGGTGCTTTGCATGACATATATCATATTACAGGTATTATTATTTTTTTTTTATTTTTTTAGACAAGTTAAACGTATTTATTGTATTATATGTCATATAACGAATACTTTCTATAAATTACGTATACATCCTCTATAAAGAAAAATGTAACTTGTCGCATTATAGGTATTATTATTAAAAAATAATATAGATAAAATTTTATTAATATTTTAAATGTATATCAGAAATTATGCTTTATAATATGATATATAAAAAAAGTCCTGAATTCTGAAAAGAGACCATCATGGCTTAATCTAGAAATTTCTTTAGCCAGATTGCCCAAATAAGCCTCATGAAAATTCAAAAAAATGATTATAAATAAAATACATATGCAAAAAAATATTATTTTGATAAAGTTTAAATACCATATCCAGATTCATTAAAATTATGCAAAAGAAATGGCACAGTACATTTATATCATTTTAAGATTTTAGCAATTATATAATTTTTTTCATTCTTAGTTAGTTCATCTGATAACTTTGTTTATGTTTCAAAAAGTAGTAATACTTATTTTAGAATAGATTGAGAAAGGATATATAAAAAAAATCATTATTCTGATAAAAAATTATATCAAAATCACACAACTCCATCATTTTCAGCATAATATATAAATGCATAATTAAAACTAAATTATGTGTAAACTTTATTATTATAATACATTTAAATATATTTAAGTAAAAAATATTCCATCTGATAAATTAATACAGGTTTTATATCAAAATTAGGTATCTCCAATTTTACTTTAATATTATTATTATTAGTAACTCATGAATTTTTATAAATTGAAAGAATCATAATTTATATCTTCATAAATTATTTCAATAACTTTCTATATTTTAGTAGAATTTGAAATTCAGATTCAATTTCAGACTGAAAGATTATTATTAACAGATTTGAAAAGTATAAGCTTTTTTAGTTTATGTGTTTGGTTTATGAATTTACTCTAAAAATCAAATATAAATGTTAGACTAAAACTCTTATAAGATCTGATGGCAGATTTAAAAATACTCACTATCAAAGTATAAAGTAATTTAAAAACCTTCAAGAACTTTGCAATCTTATTAAATGAAAATGATATTAATACTGATTTTATCTGAAAAACTGTATAAAAATATTTTCTATTAAGATGAAGTTTACTTCACTATAAATATGTGTAAGTTCTTGACATTTTCTGCATTCTTATCTAAGTAGTCTTTGAGTAGAAACATAAGTCCAGATATATTTTCTTAATAAGCTTTTCAGTATTCTCTTTTATATATTTTAAAATGGTATTTTTGAAACTTCTTGAAACTTCAATAAATACCATTTCTTTATTACTTGTGACTTTTATACCAATACTATCTATTTTATTTAATGTTAAATCAAACTCCAGAAATACTGTAATAACATCATATCTTTAATACAATTAGCTTATATTTTAATCCAATCAAATATATATATTCTTTATAGAATGATTGAATTACTTTAAACAAAAGGCCAATTTTATCTACAATGTACGTACTTTCTTTTTCCAATATTTTAGTCTAATATATTTTTGCTAGTCATAAAGAAACTAAGTTT
Organism: Glomus cerebriforme; assembly: GCA_003550305.1. Classification (NCBI taxonomy): domain Eukaryota; kingdom Fungi; phylum Glomeromycota; class Glomeromycetes; order Glomerales; family Glomeraceae; genus Glomus; species Glomus cerebriforme. Next base: position 349,476 of record QKYT01000031.1, on the reverse strand, counting down.
AAGCAGTATGAGTTAGTCTGCCATTCTATAAAAGAAAATCCTTTAAAAATATATTCATAAATCATAAAGAATAAATAGTTTTGCAAATCTTTTGAAATTAATGATCAGGGTTCAATGGAATCATTATAGTACTTTTAAATACATTTTTTTCTGACTTAAGTAGAGAAATTTTTAAATATTAATTACTTTTAAAGATATTATATCAAATATATATTATTTACTATTAGTGCAATTACAAGCAATTGCAAATTTCTTTTAGTTATATCAACTTGATTGGTCTTCATAATTATATATTGACCGTTAATATTTACTAAAATGTATTTGGCCAAATATTGTATAGAAAGTTTGCTAAGAATCAGTTTGTGTAGTATAGTTATAGTTATTTGGCATGATCTTAGAGGTGGTATCTTAGGCTGATAAAAATATTATTTAGACATGTTCTTAAAAATAGATTATATAAAGATATATCAACTTATGCCATCATTAAATTTAGAAACATTTATTTTCTTATTATGCATAGGTATACACCTATTTTCTTGTCTTTTTACCTAAATCAAAGATTGTAAAAAAGAATATTAATCATTAAATTTTAAAATAACTGAAATACGTTAGTATTACTAATCTTTTTTTTTGTTATATTTTGTAAATAGGTTCAGTCTCTTCTTCTGATGAATATAATAACTTAGAATAATTTATTTTGGGTTTTTTTTAAGTAAACATGTTCTGAAAGAACCTTCTTCTTGTCATAAAAAAAACAAGATAGTCAATATTAATATGTTCCTTCTATAGTTGTAAATAAATTGATTATAATCACAAATTAATAATTTTATATTTATTATTATTTAATTCATTGATATATATGTAATTCATGCAGTGATTCTAATAAAATTATTAATTAGTTTATTGTGAAATTTGTTTTTAAGACTATTTAAGTTTAACTCCAAAGCTTTAACTGCAAAGGCAGATGTTGTATTAATCGTCTTACAAACTATATCAAATCCATGTTTCTCCTACTCCTCTTGAAGTTTATCAACAAATTTTTTCACTTTAGCTATAGAAAACAATTTCTTGAAATTAGTTATAATCTTATTCAATTTATTATTTATGTATACATGATTGTTATTTTCTTTATAACTCTATAATAATATATATATATCATCCTTAAGATTATTGATAGAATCTGAATATAATTAACACTTTGATTTAGTATATTCCAAAATAGAAGTAATTGACCATTCATTTTACTGAGATACTTTATTATAATAGGTTTAAACATTTTAGAAAAGAATAAAATTAAGTTGAATTATATTAATTATATTGATTATAATAATTAACAAATCACATCATCTAACTTTCTTTAAACTCTCTCAAGTAAATAATTAATTTGACAAAAAAATCATGCTAACTTAGCATACCATACATATGATGAATTATATGTTTTATAACAATAGATAACAATGATTACTAATTTTTCTTCAACTTAAGCAAGTAAACTTTTTTAAATAAAGTCAAAGTATACTAAAAAATAGCATTTAGGAATCAGACCTTAATTAAGTACTTTCCTAGAGATTGTTTTTAAATATCTAATGCAGAAAAATATGGCTATATACCAATAGAGATATGTTTAACTAACACATAAAATGAGAACACGTTCATCTCAAAATTAATATGCAATTTTTTTTTTTAGGAAAAGATTAAATATTTTGTAAAAATTTTTTTGACTGTTCATAAGTAGATTACTAACTCAATTTTTTAAACATGTACATAAAACTACATTTAATTATAGCCTGCATTATGCCTAATTTTTAAATCTAAATTTAAGAAATGTAATGATTAGGCTGTTAGAGCATGATAAATATAATTTTACATATCCAAAAAATTCTAAGTCCTTCAGATACTTATAAAAATGAAATATAGAAAGGCATAATATAATATGATAAATAATTTCAGATTATATAATTGAAAAATTTCTGAATACAATTTGTAATGCTAATCATTTTCAAAAAAAAATTTTCACTTAAAGTGAGTGAAATTTTATTAGTTTTTAGTAAAAAAAAATAATAGAATTAGCAAATAATATATATGATACTATCAAAGAGAAAGAAAGTATGTGAATCCTAATTATTTAATGTAAATCTTAACATTAAGCTATTTTTTTGCTCTTTTTTTTTTAAGAAGTTTGATGTTTAATTTTTTTTATTACAAGCCAAATATAGCCAAATTATTTTTTATTGATAAATAAATACAAAATTTATATTTAAAAATATATATATATGCATATAGTTTAAAAAATTTGAAGTAAAATTTTTATTATATTTTTTCATAAAGTAATATATAAAAAAGGATTAGCTGGCTAAGAAAAATATGAAAGTAATAAAGTGAATGAAGTAATAGGATGTTTTAAGAGAGAAAATTTTGCCAAACTTTAACTTATATAATGACAGTTTCTTTTCTACTACTCAATATTATTATTTAAACTGCTAATACTTTTTTGCTATTTAACTAGTATTTGCTAATTAACTTTACTGTACTATATTTTGAATCACTATACCTATAATAAAAACTTTTTATAGTAGTCTTTCCAATCTTTTTTTCCATAAATTGATGAATTTCACAAACTACAATTTTACATATATAGTCAATAGAATTACTCTTTCTAAGCAAATTAAAAATTTGCTTAAAATGAGTCTTAACATTTTTGTTTTCAAAAAAAGATGAATTGAATGATAAATTTCTAAAATAAAAGCTTGCATGTAAAAACTCTAATTAGCTTAAAGTTTCAGAATAATTAATTATACTGTATTGATCAAAAAGAGTTTTTTGAGTAAATATATTATTAATATTATATCAAACCATATTATTTATAAGAACTTGGATAGTATTATTGATTGTAATAAACTCAGATAAAATTTTAGTAAAATTGCTTTGATATTTTTATTCAATTTTATCAAGTCTTGTAATTATACTACTAATTATTGATATCATTTTTTGCACCTCTATAGAGTAACTAGCATTATGTGAATTAAATTTTTAATTTCTATGGATAAATAAATATATAAAAAATTTATTAGTAATCTTAATGTTACATATAGAAAATTCATCTATGATTTTAGTATTAATTTCATTCTTAATTTTTATGATCTTCATATTAATAAATAGTTTAATTTTAGTGAAAAGAATATTGAAAATTTTTTGTTTAAGAGATCACATAGTAATGATTCTCATGACTATTATGAACAAAAAAATAGTAAATAGAATTAAAAATAACAAGCTTTTCAAAGAATTTAAAGCTGTTAAACTGGACATGATATAGATATAATAATGCATAGTAAATTTTTAGAAAATTTATTTATTGATGGATCAAATCAGATTTTTTGGATAATAATGCCTAATTTTTTATAATATTAATTTTTTTGTATAAATGTACTAGAAAAAAGGCTTCTTTTATACTTTATTATTACTACATATGAAAATGAGAATTTAACCAGATTTAATTAAATATATATTGCTTTATTTTTCATAATTATATTTTTTTTTATCCAAAATAATTATAATGACCTGGATCTTATTTAGTAATAATAAATCTCTTTCTAAAATGTATTTAACAATAGTACTTAAAAGAAAATTTAACAAATTACAGTTTTATAACAAATTGATATACTGTGATTTAATATCAATAAAGTAATAAAGATAAAGTTATTACTAAAAAATATACTGTTTATTATTAAGATCACATAAAAGTTTACTAAAGTATACAATTACATGTTATTTTAAATACCTATTTGTACTCTATACATGCTATATCTATTAATGACTTATAAATAGAATTTTATTTTATTATATAGGAGCACATTTATAAATCACTACATTAAGATGTGCAAATTTTATTCTTATTTCATTCTAATATCAGAAATATCAGATTAACTTACATAATATTAATTTAAAGATTTGTAATATGTATATTATATCAGAATTTTTTTAAAAAAAAATCAGGTTAATTTTATTTTCTATAAATTTACAAAAATACATATTTGATTATATAACACAGGATGCAGTTAAATCATATGTCCTTATCTGTGAAATTAATATTTTATTACGTATAGCATTTTTTGTAAATATAATTCATATGAACTAATGATATCTTACTAATGATAAGCATTTATTTTTGTGTACTAAGTCAATAGCGTATGTATATATATAATATATGCTTATATGTGATATTACATGTAGCTGCATATTATGATGCTTAAATGAAATGTATGTTAGATTTGTGACGTAACTAGGTTTAAACGAAATGTGTGCCAGGTTTATGGCACAGCTAGCCGATGTAGTGCAACAAAAAATCATAAAAAGAAAATTTTTTATATTAACATATAGCTTTTAAAATTTACTAAATATATCTAGTTTTGGCTGCTCTGCAAGTTTACTTAGAGTGCCAAAAGCAATTTTAAATATCATTATTGAATTATTTGACAAAAATTTTATTTTTATCAAATCCATTTTTGGAAATAATCAGCAAAGACGGTAAAGACGGTAAAATCAATCATTTATATGTAAAGTCAAAAACGGCATTTTAAACCTTCTTTCAAAGCATAAGTAAACTTGTAGAGTAGCAGAAATCACATCTGTAGTAAAATTTTAAAAGTTTTATGTCAAAGAAAAAATCTTTTATGTATTTTTTTGAAAAATTGCTGCACCACAAACCTGGCACACAGTCAAGGGGTGCCGTAACTAGCTGATATGATGTAATAAAAATCATAAAAAGAAAATTTTTTATATTAATATATAGCTAAATTTATCTAATTTTAGCTATTCTGCAAGTTTACTTAAAATACTAAAAGCAATTTTAAATATCATTATTGATTTATTTGACAAAAATTTTATTTTTGTTAAATTTATTTTTAGAAATGATAGGTAAAAACAGTAAAATTAATCATTTATATATAAAGTCAAAAACAGAACATAAGTAAACTTGCAGAATAGTAGAAATTATATTTACTGTAAAAATTTAAAAATTTTATATTAAAGAAAAAAATTTTTATATTTTTTATGTGATATACATTTAAGGAGTATTATTATAACTGCATATTTGTCATCAGTATCACATCTAGTTGTAATTCAAAATTACTATTTATTTGGATTTTTAAATCCTATTTGTCACGCTTATTTATCATTGCATGCATTACCAACCTGGCATGATAATATATACGATTGTATAAGTCACCTATGTAAAAAAGAAAGTCTATACAAGTATAGAGTAGGGATAAAAGTTAATTAATTATTAATTATATTACTTATAATTAATTTAAAATAGTTAAATAACTATTACTTTTAATTAACTAATAAAAATATAAGAATTTAAATATATGATTTAATTTATTAAATTTTATAAATTTTTTTTTTTTTTAAACCTTTCTCACAAATAAATTTTATTGATTATTATTCAAGAATACATAATCAGTTAAAAAATAAACACTATTGCATGTTACAATTATTTGTTCATGTCATTACAACTGAGAAAAGAGTATCACGTTTACTCTATTTAGGTAGAGAATGAAAACAATTCTCCCTTAAAATTTTGCTCGTAGTCTTGAAGAGAAGCGAAATATCCAACTAAGTTACCTTTAACTTACCAGTGAAGCAGAATGGAAAATAGGATCACTATTACCAAACTGTATGATACAATCCCATATGTATCCAGTTTGAAAAATCTTATCCTGTCCATAAAGAATGGAGTCACATGTACATTACTATAAGGGTTATCTTAGCCTTGCAGTAAAAACTACCACTCTTGGTAATGAAAAATTATATATATTTTTTTAACGCTATTTTCTCTATTCTATTAATATCTTTCCTATCCAAAACTATACTATCCTATACCTATCCATTAAAGAGCTTACACTGGACCTTCTCACCTTTCCCAAATCTTCTATTATTCAAAAACAAAATAATTACCTTACCTCCAATCTAAGCTCTTAATTATTGGTAATGGCTCTCATAAATTTTATAAATTTAGTAATTATAATTTATAAATTATAATTATTAATTTATAATTTGATGATCATTTTATTTTATGATTTATTAAAATCTTAAAATATATAATAGAGTTTTAAAAGTAAACTCAAACTAACAAAAAAAGAAACAAATTAATAATTTTAATATTAGTGATAATGATAATAATAAAGATAATTAAAATGATAATAATAATAAAAATGATAATTCTAATAATATGGATAGTATAATTAGATTTGAATTATTTAGATAAAGAATAAATAAAATAAAATTTATTTCAAATTTTTAATAAATTACAATATATTATTTATATATTTTTAAATTATATATAATTAATATATATATGTTACTTATAGATTAATTAACCATTAATTAACTGGTTAATTAACCAAATTTATAAGTAATAGTTAATTTACCAATTTTACCAACTGGAAAGATAATAGAACTCATTATTAATGAGACCTTTCTTTTATATCTTTCATTACAATATGATAGCTGTTATCTATAAATTACATTAATCCAAAATTTTGCACATGTATTATAAGCATCATAATTTTGGCTAGCATTATAAAATTTTCTTTTATATTATACAAAATTCAGAATTGCATTAATTTTTTCATTAATATTAAGCTAATTATTATATTCATTTTTTACATAATCCAAAACTTTTAATTTTTGTTTTTGTTTGGTAAATAAATTTCATCCTATTTGCTATTATTTTTATTTCCCAATTATCATTAACTTATGATTTCTTTGCAAATTTTCTACTGTTATCTTATTTTTACTCTTTAACTATAGATTTTTTCTTTGATAGATGAATATTATTGTTAAAATTGATCAAAAACATGAGAAAATTGAGATGAAATTTTAAATTTTATATGAGATTTCACTTAAATATTGCTAATTCTTTAGTCCAAAATTTTCCATTTTTAATATATACTATTATGAAAAATTCTTAGACTTTAAATTGTAATAGCTCCAAAATCTTGAAAAAATAAATTGATAAAAATATTAAGTACATGTTGATCTATAATTTTATTGGTTTAAATTTGCCAATAATTAATTTAATTTTAAGGACAAATGTATATCTCACAGAGGTATAACATCATTATTCATCACCTCCAATTTGTCATCCCATATCACACCCTCTGACTTTCATTTTTACTATTTATTCTAGAAATTTAGAATTTTTTCAAGATGTGAAATCCTATTTGTCACATGTTAATTGTCACGTCTTTTAATTTTGGCCGAAAACTTTAATTATGGCCAGAATTTCTATTTTTTGGACATTAAGTAACATTATACAAACCAAAAATAAGCAATTTTATTTCTTTTCAAAATTGAAATTTAGATTACATAAGATTCCCAAAAAAAGAAATTTTCTTAATTTTGGCTGGAATTACTAAATTAGGAAAATTCTCAGCGATGTATAAATATCTCACTCCCATACTAGATTCTTATTTACCCTGATTTTAATTTATAAAGTTTTAAAATCATATGACTTTTGTGAGGTTTATAAGTAACAGCTATCATAGGAATTTAAAATTTTTCAGGAATGAAATTCTATTTGTCACACAATTATTCATCACATAGATAATTTTTTAATTCACAATTTGTAAGAAATAGAAAGAATTAACGAGGCAATTTTATAATTAAATTTATTAGTGTCTATAATCTAGAGCCATTGGGCAAATATTGGCATATTTTGATAAGAAGCATGACATTTATTAGGTAATATTTTAGGAGGTGAAGGTAAACAAAATCTTACGTGATACAAAATTATGTATTTTTATTGGTCAAAATTAATACTATATATATATTTAAATATTATTAGTTGAAAAAATCTTACCTAAAGGGTGATATAGAACTTTTTATGAAACTAATATTAGGTAATATATGTTATGACCCTAATTGTTTTGGAATTTGGATCTTTAAAAATAATAGATTAATTTATGACTTTTTAGCTACTTCTTATAAAAAAAATCATAAGAATATTTTCAAAATTGCAAATTTTAAATGAAGATTAAAATTATGCAATTAGACATTTTTATTAAATTTTACTATTAAAATCACTGGCTGAAGATTATGGATATGATAAGGTAATAGGGTATACTATATTTTTTTGCCCATTTTTTTGCAATTAATATTAGCTAAATTATTTGTAATATAGTGGTTATCACCTATAAATCACACTAGTCTGAAATTTCAGATGTCTGACTTTTTAGCATTTAGTCACGTGATATTGCATTTTTTTTTTACAAAGATCCTTAACATGTACCCTGGGTGTAGATCTTTATCCTAGATCCTAGGGATGTAGATTCTTATTCTGTACCCTCTCTAAATTTGATTAGTTTGTGGTTGTATATCAAATATCAAGCTAATCAAAATATCGTGAAAAGACAAAGTATCACGAAAAAACTTAGACATAAACTTTTTTAAAAATATTAAAAGAAAAAAAAATTTCTTATTTTTATGCACTTTAAAAATTAATGAAAAATTGTACATTTTAAAATAAATATTCAGTTAGAAAATATTAGTATATATTTTTATATACTTAAAAATATTAGAAATAAAGATTTTAAATCATAATAAGATTATTTTATTTTATTTAATTTTAATTGTAAAGTACAGTTTATTATTATTTTATTATTGATACTACATCTTCATTAAATGATGTTAACAGGTCGCATTATCTTTTGATGCTTACCTTGTTAGGATTCTGGATAATTATAATAAAGGTCATATGCAAAAAAAATATATAATTTTATGTTTTTAATCGAAAAATCATATGAAAAAATGGGTATTTTAAGTAAAGGTTATATGTCAAAATAGAGTATCACAAAATTAGGTTACAGAAAAAAAAGTATATAATTTTGGGCAAATTTTTAAGATCACATGTTATTTTTAATTTTTAAGCATATATTTTGGAAAATATCATATGAATATTATATCAATTTTATATAAATAGCAAAATTTCAAATTCATGACGTAATAAATCTATCAAATCTTTCAGATAAATTTACCATAATATAATAGCTTTCAGAAGAATATTATTTTATAATACAATACAATAAATTCATTAAATTTTACTATGATAAACTTATCAGAAATTTAGTGTGTTTTACCATTTATTACTTTTAAAATGTTGATGTGTATATACATCTCACATCTTTATCTTTTTGTTATTATATGCTAATATCAATACAAAATGAATAATAATAACCTTGAGCAACTTTTAAACATTAATAAATTTCTTTCTATAATTCCATCTCCTGATATTCATTCTGTTCAAGCTTATGTTTTATCTATTAATACATCTGATATTTTTTCTATTGCTTTTAATACTCCTCATGAAACTTTTCCTTTATTAGCAAATATTGATAATACTGCTAAAAAAATCCTCCATTTACAATATCCACACTTAACTTCTGCAACTGTCTTTTCTAATAGAGATTGTTTATTAAATTTTATTTCTCTAATTTTTAATGCAAATTAAAGGCTAGCATTACAATTTAAACTAGCTATGATTGTAGAATTAATGAAATTTTCAGATTTTTACCTTAATCAAAATTTGTTGAAGAAGATTATTATTTTTCTGATACAGCTTTAAATTTAGCCAAAAATTCAGATATGCTAACTACATATCATAATAAAGAAAGAGAATATATTGGTGAAATTGCTTATATGTCTAAGCTACATTAATTTTGTTCAATTGTTAGATTATACAGCTTAGCATCAGTCATTCAAAGACCAATAATGTCAATATATTCTCTGACTGTTTCTCAACTAATTAGTTTATTGTACAATAAATTAATTGAATCATGAATTAAAGCTTATGATGATTCTATAATAATAATGTGGACACCATCAAATGGAAAGTAGAATATTAATGATTCTTTACCACAAACAGATCATTTTGTTTCAGTTTTTAAAAGAAATTCACTATTTTCACTTGATCCAAATGTTGATATTAAGATGCATGATGATCAATCTAGTGAAGATGAAAATATACCTTTCAACATTATTGAATTAGAAAAGTATTCTAATATAGTAAAATTTAACTTAAATATTGATGATAATGATGGCGAACTATCATCATCATCGTTGTCATCATCATCATTTTCATCATCATTGTCATCATTACATGTTACTAATAATAAAAAAGATATTAAGAAATGAAATAGTCAAAAGCGAATGACAAAACTTGATTGTATTAAAGCAAGTATAAGAATTCAAAACAATTAATCTATTTATAATTAATTTATAATGCTAAAAATTAATTATTTATTAATTAGAATAAAAGATTACAAAATCATCCAAAAGTTAATAAAATTATTACTCGCAACCAAATTCAATGTAAATGTGGAAAAATAATCAAATTGCATTAAGCATACAATCCAAAAAATTTAGAACAACATAGTAAAACTAGCAACTGTTTATTAATAAAAGAAACACGACTACTCACAAACTATTTTATAAATTCTGCAAAATCAAAACAAATTTTATATATCAGATTAAGAGACAAAGAACATTTAAAATATTTACAAAGAATTGGTAGAATTATTCATTATGGTGGAGCACCATGTGTTGAAGTATTAGTGAAAGAATTATTTCCAAAAAAAATGTGACAAAAATTTTAGTTGAAAAAGATTGATGAATAACAAAAAAATTAAATTAGAAAATAAATTAGTTGCAAGGGCAAAATGGCGTAATAATTTTAATTCTAATTGTATTCGAAGTGTAAAATGTGAAATTATAACAACAAACAGAGAAAAAATTTGTAAAAAATGTATGAAGTTAAATAGCGACAGAATTTTAAGGGTAATTATTACAATTATAAATAAATAATTATTAAATTTAACTTTATATTAATTATATATTATATTGTTAGAATGCATTGAACGGCAAATTCCAAAAATAGAAAATCAAAATTTTATACCAAAACATATAATTAAAAAAAATCTGATCTTTAAATACTTGAATGACTTTAATCTTAATGAATTCTATTATTCAGTAGATTCAAAGCAAAACTTATTTTGGCCAATATTAGTAGAAAAAGGATGGTAAGGGACAAAAAGTTTTTGAAGGACTTTGTAAAATCATGCTAGAAATAGCTGATCATAAACAAAAAAATAAAAGAAATCAGAATTTGCAATACACTGAAAACTTTGCAAATTTTACAACTATTTTGGCATCATTAGAAACAAGAGAATATGAAATGTTTAAACAAAATTTAGCTATACGCATATTCCATAATATTAGGTACTGTAATGTTTATTTTTGCATATGTAATACAAATTTGTTCTAAATTATCATTTAATCCATTTTATTATAATAAAGATTACATAATGCACAATCAGATGATACAGTCATTAATACAGAAATTTGTTATGAAAATATGGTGTGATTCAAAAGATTTGCTGATTCATTAAATTATAATGGTCCGGTTGTTGTGATAACTGATAATACAAAATTAAAAGAATACCTTAGTTATTCAACAACTTTAGGCTATGTTATTGGGTCAACTTTATCAATTCTAGAAACAAAGATGTTAAACTATGAGGAAATTATTGCAATTATTGATGAAATAAAGGTCAAAAAAGCTATAGCAAAACAAGTTTAAGTTTATTTATTTCAAGTATTTATTATTAATATCTATTTTAAATTATAATTTAATTAAATAAAATATTAATTTATATTTTTTTTTTATTTAGATTCCTTTACCCAAAATCCTACCGATAGTTATTGGTTTAATTTCAAATAATAACAAAGAGAAAGCTGCTAATATTCTTATGTTTTAGAATATATAGCACAATTGAAAATTAATATAATTTCTTTTGGTTCAAATGGGACAGCAAATGAATTCAATTCATAGTCAATGCTAATTAATACATTAACTACAGAAAAAATTATTTTTGAAGATAAACTGTATAACATCAAGTTTATGTATCCAGTTTTTTTACAAATTGGTCCAGTAATTTGCATTCAAGATTCAAAGCATGGAAAGAAAAGTGGTAAAGATGCATTATTCTCTAGAGCATGATTACTTACTTTAGGAACTGAAACTGCAAGATATGATCAAATACTTATGCTTAGTAAAATGTCTGATAGTGTGTTATACAAGCATAATGTAGAAAATGCAGACCGTCAAGATGACAGTGCAGCATATTGGATTTTTTATTCAACGTTCTTAAAACAAGTATATGATCAAAATGAATTAAAAATTATAGTAAAGATGATTTATTTATTTATCTTTTTATAGTTGGTAAATATTTATTATTTATTTATATATAATTGATTATAATTTTAATTATTTTAATTAAAGTTTACTTTTTTAGGTGAATTAATTGATGCATATCAAAGTCATACGATTTCACATAAAGAAAGATTACGAATGGTAATGACAGCCTATTTTTTTCTTTATATGTGGAAAAATCATATCAAAAATATTCAAAAAAATTATCCGGATATTATAAATATAACGAAAAATTTTTTTGCATCCCAAACTTTTAAATATTTATTAGTTTGGCAGAATCATTAGTAAGTATTTATTAATAATATTTGTGTATAATATTCAATATATTAATATAAATTGCTTTAGATTTTATTAATATTAGTATATCGGGATTATTATCCTTCAGTTCCATTATGCATATGGATTCATGGAACTGAATTATGTGAACATTTTTTTGGACTAGCTCGATAATTACGCAATAATTTTATATTTGGAGATCTAGTACAAAATGTTCTAAAAATTATAAATATGTTTCAAACTCATACTAATGCATTATTAGCAAAAGTGAATACTGAAAAAACTTCAGCTGAAGGTAATGAAAAATTAGTTTTATATTTTTAATTATACTATATTATTAATTTAGATGTTTACATTAGGTTATATAGTAAATTATTATGAAGATATTATTGCTGATAATATTCATAATTTAACAACATATTCTACAGATGACGAAATGCATTTGATTGTTCATGAAGCTCATGAATAAGCAATTGCATTTGCCAAAGTTCTGGAATTTATAGAGTACAAGAATCTTTTTTATGGTGGAATTCTTATTATATATATATTAGCTTGTGAAAATGATTTACTAGTAGATATTGATTCGAATCAGAAAGATGATTTAAATTAGTATGACTTAAATCAAGATAGTGATAGATTAGAAGAAATTAATAAAGCTAGTTATGAGTTAAATAAAATTAGCAAGGCTACAGAGCTGGTTACTAGTATGTACAATATTATTAATTTGAAAAAAACTGATGATTTAGAATAAAGTCAAGTAGAAACAGATTTTATATATAATCAGTCAGATAAAAAAATTATTTAAAAAAGCAGTGAAATATTTCAAACAGGTGTTTTATCATCAGGAAAATTGGATATTTCATATTTAATTTTATAATGCTGTAAACATGAAGCTTATTTAAGTCAAAAAATGGAGAGGATTTACGTGACGTATAATTTAACTTTAAATCTCAATCCAAATAAGATTAATAATATAATTGTTTTGGCTCAAAATGATAGTGCAAAATCTGGAATCTTAAGAACTAAAAAAATGGCAAAATAGAAAATGTTTAGAAGTATTAGAAAGACATCAAAATGCTCCAGGTACTAATTAATTATTTCTATGCTTTCAATTTGTGAGTTTTATATAATATATTAATTAATATTTTTAGCGCTACCAAGGATTAGTGTTGCAAATATTACTTCAAAAAATCCTGCCAAATGTGATGGTTATGCATTTGCACTTTTGGGATCGAAAATATGCCTTGTTCAATTTTTGGTTATATATCATAAACTATCAAATTATCATTCTTATATTGATAGTACTAACTGTATTGATTTACTTTCTTATATTTCAGTATGTGTTTATATAGAACAAATTCCCAATATTTTTGGATGTTTTCTAATGAATAAATCAAAATATGTTTTGTTTTCACATATTCCTAGTTATTTGATCATTTATTATTTAGGTAGTTGCGAAAATTTTACTGAAAATATAGAATATTTAATTGTGGTAAAAAAAGAAATGGCAATCTATAATTTTTTTAAATCAATTATAAATAAATTACAATTGATTATTGCTATAAAATTAACTAATGGTAATGCTGAATAAATTTAATACATAATAAAGCTTTCCTGCCTATTTTTTTTATAAAAAAATTGTATTGAAGTCATATGATAAAAAAAGATATTTATAATATATATAAAGGGTCATATAATAAAAGTGTATATTAAAATAGCTAAAATTATGTATATTTCTGTCAATTTTTAATTAGTATCTTGTATGTGACCTTTATTATAATTATCTGGGATCCTATCTTGATGGCTTATTGGAAGATGATTATATTAGAGCCAATAATTGGCCCAATAATAGATAGTTCATGCTCTCTATTAATGTAAACTACCTCTTCCATTATCATCTAGTCTTTTTAAATATTTAAAGATCACTCATTTTTTGTTAAATTCAGATACATTTAATGATTTTTGTTTTTCTTTAAGTTTGATTCTCAAATTTTCAATCCTTATCTTTAGATTAAGCTGATTATTGTGTTCATTTTTTACATCATCCAATACTTCATCAAAATCATTCAGATTTGATTGTTTATTTATAAGTGTTAAAATATTCAAAGTTTCTTTTGCAGCTCTTGTGAAAGAACCACTTGGTCCATATTTATCAAAATAAGTTGATTTTTTGGTTGTTCTGGTAAAATAAGGTCTATGTTTCTTTTGTTTCAGATGTGTATTACTTGATCAGACTAACTTACTTTTATTTTCATTTTTGTTTGATAAATCAATTTCATCCTAACCATTGTTATTTTTATCTCCCCAATTATTTTCATTATCAACTTGTGATTTCTTTACAAATATTCTATTACTATTTCATCCTTGCTCTTTAACAATAATTTTTCTCTTTGATGGACATATCATTATTATTATATTGATCAAAGCGTGGGAAATTTAAAGTAAAATGCTGATTTTCATATGAAAATTTCATGTATATTGTGCTAATTCTTAGTTCAAAAATTTTCATTTTACTATATATATCATATGAAACTTCTTGAACTTTAAATAATAACTCCAAAAATTACATAATACTTTTAAAAAATAAACCGATATAAATGTTAAGCACATGTTGTTCTATAATTTTATCGATTTAAATTTTCAAATCATTGTTTTATTTTTAATTTATAAATTTTTAAAGTCATGTGATTTTTGTGTGGTTTATAGGCCACCATACTAATTAAAATTATCATAATGCAGGTTAGAGGCGCTTTGCAACATATAGATTATAGCTAAAATGCCCCGCTAATCACTAATGTCGATCTTTCCGTTTCTCGCGAATTGCGAATTAATGCCGTAATGCCGGCCAAAAAGTCACGTGAAGGTAAGGATGCCCAATTTTATGGCGATACTGGGGTAAATGATATACGTCATACGTGGGTTTTAATCAAAACAAAACACGTCAGATTAGAACGATTTCGTTTTCAGCCTTTGCCACCAATAGTTGTAGGGCCTGCAAGATTTTTTATATCGAAATATCGAATCTATTACCATTTTTAGCTCTTAATAATAATCTGCAAGAATAATTTACAAATGCGTAAAAGTATTAAAAATAACGATTTCAAAACTCCTTTCAGGTTTCCTCAATCGACTGTATCCGAAAAAGAACAAGTACCTCAGGAAACTCTCCCCTACAGAAGTGTCAAATACTCGGTTACATATCCTGCAAAACGCACTAAAATTACTAAGATTTATAATTCGAATAAGAATTCCGGTTTATTAAGTCTTGGAAAGAAGGATAATTTTTCCAATGTGGAAGATTCTAATAACGAAGAGCTTCCTCACAAGAAGTTAAAAGTACTCAAAGAAAGGAACACAAGTGATAAATTATCTGAGACCTCCTCTCTTAACGGAAATGATTATATTAGACCAATCTTGCCGCCTAGTCAATCATTAAAAAAATTGTCGCGTCCTTTTAAAGTTCCTACTTTTATCAGGCAAGTTGAGAATTTTAAGGATGGTCAACGAAAACCACAATTGGGAACTTGCCATAAACCTTCTACAGTTGCAAAACTAGCTAAGGTAGAAAATGCAATTATACTTTATGATCCTGTGGATGATACAGATCATTTGGAAGAAAATATTAAAAAGAAAGATAGATCCGTAGCAGAGATTTTAGGAACTAAAAATCCGGAAAATACGAAAGTTCCCGTAATAGTTGGTATGATTTACTTTGGATTTAAAATATTTGTCGAATACAATACTTTTTCTTATGATCGTTTAAATCTATTAGATCCAATCTTAGGACAAAAACTTCGCCCTCATCAGATTGAAGGTGTAAAGGTGTGATTTACAAATTGGAATGTTGTAAATTATGATTTTAAGAATTCACTAATGATTTTCTTTTTCGGTCAGTTTCTTTATAACTGTACGACTGGAAGAACAGTAGAGGGAGCTTATGGGTGAATATCTTGAAAATCAAAATTATTATTATTATTATTATTATTATTATTATTATTATGATAATTATTATTTTTATATCTGTTTATTTCTTTTTTTTTGCAGATGTATTATGGCAGATGAAATGGGTCTTGGAAAAACAGTAAGAATTTAATATATTACCCATATTATCTTAAATGATTATAAATGAACTATTTTTCTACAAATTCACGTAATATAGCTTCAATGTATCGCACTTTTGTGGACGCTACTTAAACAGTCGCCCGAATTTAACAAGAAAACGATAGAAAAATGTATCATTGTTTGTCCATCAAGTCTTGTAACAAATTGGGCCAATGAATTAGGTAAGCCAAATTGTTCTATTTTATAATTTTTTCAGATATTAATTGTAATTCTATTCAATTAGTTAAATGGCTTGGTTCTTTACGGATAAGACCGTTAGTGATTGATAACAAAGAAGGTAAAGAAAACGTGCTGAAAGAGTTGAAGCACTTTGCTAATGCTCAGGGTCGAACGATTAATTATCCTGGTATGTTAAGGTGGACATTGGAAACTTCCAATAAAGTTACCGTCTAATTCGGTTCGCGAGTTATGACATCTTAAAATTAAATCGAATTAAAGTACTAGTGTTAAATAATTGATACTATTGTGACGGTAACCTTTATTAAAGTTTGTCCGGTCCTGAGATTTATTATTTATGAACACCATGACAAAGTAATAACATTTTATTTCACCATTCAAAAATTTCAATGAAAAGTTTTGATTGTTTCGTATGAAACATTACGTACAAACATTGCAGAATTGAGGGATAGTAAAATTGGATTACTCTTATGCGATGAAGGTCATCGCCTAAAAAATTCAAGTAAGAGATTTTGTTTAATTTAATTATTGGTATCATTCGATTATATAAAATGTGATATTTGTATTTTACAGATTCGCTGACATTTCAAGCAATAAATTCGCTTCAAGTACAGCGAAGAGTAATTTTATCTGGAACACCAATTCAGGTGATTAGAAGAACATTAAATTGTTTATGTACGATATGTAATATGCTATTTGTATACACTAACGTAACTTCTATTTGATAGAATGATCTCTCCGAATACTTTTCACTTTTAAACTTTGCCAACCCTGGACTACTTGGCACACCCAATGAATTTCGCAGAAATTATGAAAATCCTATTCTCCGCGGTAGAGATGCTGATGCAACTGAGCATGAACGATTTATTAGTGATCAAAAATTAGCTGAATTATGGAGTGTCGTAAGCAAATTCATTATAAGACGAAGCAACGATATTTTATCAAAGTATTGTAAGTATTTAATTTTGAAGATGTTCCGAGTTATTTTAAAATGACAAATTGATCCATTTGAAAATTTTCAAGTACCTGTGAAATATGAACATGTCGTATTTTGCCGATTAAGTGAATTTCAATTATCACTGTACGAATTGTTCATGACATCTCCTGAAATTCAACATCTCTTGCGTGGTATAGGGTCACAGCCTCTTAAAGGTACCATTTTAAATAGATATAATGATACTAGTTTTATACATATATTAATCTGACATGTTAATTTATAGCTATAACTATCCTTAAAAAGTTATGCAATCATCCCGACTTACTAGATCTTCCGAAAGATCTTAAAAGATCGGAAAAATGTTTTCCACAAGGATATTCAATAAAGGAAAAAACACGGATAGTTAGACCAGAGTTTTCCGGGAAAATGTTGGTTTTGGATAGGTAAATTTTAATGTATGTTATTATGCTTTTGAAACGTACTTGTTATACATATTCTTTTTTCTTCAAATAGAATGTTGGCAAAAATTAAGAACGAGACAGACGATAAGATTGTTTTGATTTCAAACTATACTCAGACACTGGATCTATTCGAAAAATTATGCCGGATGAAAAAGTAATGATGTTTTTATGTGTTGACTATTTTATCCATATTTGTGATCAATTTAATACTTATTTTTCTTTTTGAAGTTACGGCTCTCTGCGGCTTGATGGTTCCATGTCGATAAAAAAACGTCAGGAACTTGTAAATCGGTTTAATAATCCAAAAAGTCCAGAATTTATATTCCTTTTGAGTAGTAAAGCAGGTGGATGTGGAATAAACTTGATTGGAGCAAATCGACTTGTATTATTTGATCCTGGTATGTTTGTTTCTTTAAGAATGATATTAAGCAATTAAACAAATCAATTATTAATAAATCTATGATTACAAACAGATTGGAATCCGGCTTCAGATCAGCAAGTAAATTATGTTTCTTTTAATTCGTTTGATTTGTTTGTGAATTATTTTACTGATTATAATTTATTTAGGCATTGGCAAGAATTTGGAGAGACGGGCAAAAGAAAGAATGTAAGCGTATTAAGTATACAGTAAAGAAACTTTTTTTTCTATGAAGTCTTAATACTCATAATTTTGATATTAAAGGTTTTATATATCGATTTATTGCGACTGGAACAATTGAAGAGAAAATTTTTCAACGTCAATCACACAAACAATCTCTCTCATCATGTGTTGTTGATGAGGAAGAAAGTGTTGAAAGGCACTTTTCACTTGAATCATTAAGGCGTCTGTTCCAATTTGATCCGGATACTATATGTGATACTCATAGTACTTTTAAATGTAAAAGATGCATTAACGGAGTCCAAAGTTTTCCAAGGCTATCTAGTGAAAAAATGAGCTATGGTGACTCGAGTTCGTAAGTTTTATTAGAAAATAATATACATCTATTTATTACAAAGCTCAATGGTTAATAAGTATTATTTCTTTTTGTATAAAGATGGGATCATTTTTCTGGAGGTTCAGATCTTCTTAAGGTTAAAGATTCGATCCTGAAGATGGAAGCTAATCAAGGAACTGTTTCTTATGTTTTTCAATATATTTCTCATTAAACAAAGGATACTAAGTGGATTTCGTTATACTTGAATCTTTTTTTTTTTTTTTTACAGCTGAGACACTAACATAATTTTTTATCTAATTTATTGTTTCATATGAGTAAAACATCTAAAATAAAATTAATAAAATATCCGTAATAATTGCAATATAAATTTTCTATATTTCCGTTTCATTCATTGTTATCCAATTTGATTCTCTTTGCATTATATTTTTCATTCTTGCTTTTCGCTGTATCACACGTTTTCTTATTCGATATGTTAACATAATTGCGAACTCTAAGTTCTTTTCCACCTCCAAGAATAATAGAAGTTGATTTTTTAGTTGATGAATTCATTATATTGTTGGAATAAACAAAATCCTTTAGTAATCTGGTTTGTGAATTTTGTTCCTTCATTTCATGATTCTTTGGCACTAATTGATTTAAAGACGTTTTACCAAGATCGTAAAGAAGTGTTGAATAAACTAAAGATTTTGTCGTATGAATGTACCACTGTCCATAAATATGATTATACAGTCTTGAGGGAGCATTGAATACAGTATCGTAATCACGTCCATATTGCCATTCAAGATTATCGAATTCGCAATCGTACAACACCAATGGAATTTCGCTAGCCATTTCATAATTAGGTTTAGCAGGTGTTTTTGTAATATCCAAAAGGCTATCAACGACAGATGGAGATTCTAGTTTTTGTCCTATTAAAAAAAGGACTGACATCATAAATCTAACTTGATGCCACAAAAATGCTGTTCCACGTAAGTTGAATACGTAAAATTCTAAAGGATTATCTTGTTGCTTAACTTGTAATGGTTCAATTCCGACTTCGAGTACAGTTCGTTCAAAATTAGTGATTTGTTTAGAACCATCAACCTTACAAAAATTACGAAAATCGTGAGTTCCAAGAAATCGATTTGCCGCTTCACGCATTAATTCTATGTCTAAATTTCCACGAACGAAAAAATATTTGTATTTTCTAGATTTACAATTAAATCTTGCACTAAAATCTTTTTCGACAGGGGCCCAGGCCAATACTCTAATATCATCTGGTAATAGTCTATTTAAAGATTCAACATATGGCACTTCTTCAATTTTCTCTTGTTCATTATTAATATGAGATTTATCGGAGATGATATTTTCATTTATATATTCGTTGTAATCAAGTTCATTGCTTTCTATAGGGGAATCTTTTGGAAGATTTGACCTGACATCTAATGTTACTACTTGACCTAATCCACTAACACCTTTATCGGTTCTACCACATTTAGAAAAATTACAATCTGATGGATCAGAAATTAATTTTGTATTTAACAAAGCTTTAAATAAATGACCTTCAATAGAAGGAAAAACCTCTTCATTTCCTTGAGAAGCAAATCCGTGATAATTCCAACCAAAATAAGCAATTTTTAAAGCGATATGTCTTATTGAATATTTTGACCAGTCCAAAGGTCTAGCAGAAATTGATTTCTCGTTCTTTTTGTCTAACTTTTTTGTGGAAGTTATCTGTGCATATGTTTGCGAAGTAGAATTTAAAGGGATTTCTTGGTTTGATTCATAAAATAAAAGTCTTTCAATAAGTTGTTTTTTGGTCCAATTTGAATATTTTTCATTTCCGGATAATTGTGACATTTTACGAGATTTTATTATACATTTAATTGTAAATTTTATAATGTAAACTGGAGGTTTAAAGTTGTTTGTGAACATTGAGTATATATATTTAGATTATCGTTATCAATATAAATATGAAGGTGATCAACTGATCATACGCATAAATAAACAACTCTAAAATACTCGACAGACAAATTTGAAAATATGAATAGTGATAACATTAGTAACAGCAATCCCACTACCGCAACAATGAGTATAAATAACCTTATCAATCCCAACAATGCGAACGTAAATAATACAAATTATAACATAAATAATACTACTGACACTGGGACATTCGCGACAAATCCAATGACTAGTCCACCACGTCGTCCAAATAATAATGATCCTCAACTTCCGGATCCTCTTGCTACGCCACGTTCTTTTCTCCGTAATAACAGTGCATCCGCTACACCAAGTCTTATTGCTACACCACCCCCACCTTTTAAATATCCAATACCCCATTCTCCATATTATGATGCTAGGACAAGTATTGGCAGTACTTCGTCTAGTAGTTCAAATCTTAAGATGGAAGATAAATTAAGGTATTGGAGACACGATGCTTATTTGAAGAATTTGTATGAAACTGCGGCGTTTTGGGGAAATAAAGTTGTGACCATTACGGGTAATTTTATTATGGGTTTTATTCTATTTTCCAATTAATAATGTTTTAAGAAAAAATTTGATTATTTGTTATAGGCGATTCAAATGACGTATTTTGGCTAGCACAAATATATTATAATATGGGTCAATACGTTAGAGCACAAAAATTAATCTGGAAACTTATGGATACTAGTGTCGCATGTAGATTTTTAGCCGCAAAGTGTTGCGTGAGTATGAAATGAATAATGATCATAATTTGAGTTGATCAGCGAAGAAATGTATTGTCTATTTTTGATTATTTATTTTTTTTTTTCTTTGCTTAGATTAATTATATATTCCCCCGTTTTTAAATCGTTTCTCATTTTTATTTATTTTTTATCTATTAGATCAAACAAGAAAAATATCAAGAAGCATTAGAACTTTTAGGCGAAGAAAATCCCTTTGCTGATAGAGGTTTGTTATAATTAATAATATATATTTATTTTATTTGTTAAAAAATTTTTTTATTTATGTTTATCTGGTTAAAGGCTATAGATCGTTAGTAAGAAATACGGAAGAAGGCATTCAGGTAATATTATCAATTAATTACTTTTAAAGATAATTTCCGACATTTTTAATAAATAAATTATTAATTTAGTTTTTTTTAAAAAAAACGCGTATGTAGCTTGAAGCATCCATGTGTTATCTACGAGGTTACGCATTCTCTCAACAAGCTAATCTTGACAGTGCCAAAAAGTGTTTTAAGGAGGCATTAGAATTAGATGTAAAGTGCTATGAGGTTGGTGGTCATGAAAAAAATAATTACAGTCGTAATTAAGTCGGTGTAGATTTATTTGTCATTTTATTATGAAATAAATTAAAAATAGGCATTTCATGAATTAGTTAGTAATCATATGATGACAGTTAAAGATGGTATTTAGTTATTATTTACTGAATGAGCTTTACTATATTATATATATATTATTTATCATGTTTATATGATTTACTTTTTACTAATGTAAATATGACAGAATGGGACTTTATTAATTCATTGAAATACGAAGAACAACTGGACCGTGAAGAAGCAAGATTCGTAAAAATTAATTATATATCAATGCTTAAAAAGGTATTACAGAAGCGCATTTAATCGATCATATTATTTATATTGGAAGATTGATTAATTTATTATTCTATTATTTTGCAGTATGAGCATATTACGGAAATCCAGGAAGCACGAGCTGAATTGGAGGAAGTCTGGCAGCTATCAAATAATATTGATGTATTATTAAGTCGCGCAGAAGAATTGTATTCACAATGTAGATTCAAGGAATGCTTTGAAATTACGTCAAAAATTCTTGAGCTTGATACTCACAATCCAGCTTGTCTTCCAATTCATATTATTTGTCTTCATGAATTACGAGAGAAAAATAAATTGTTTTTATTAGCTCACGAACTTGTAGAACATTCCCCAGATATTCCTGTAACATGGTTTGGGGTTGGATGTTATAATTATCTTATAGGGCAGAACGATGAGGCTAGAAGATATTTTAGGTACTTTGCAAAAAAAAACAAAAAAAAAAAAAATTTCAATTATTTCTTACTTGTGAATTAATACATCCTGTTATAGCAAGGCGTCGACTATGGATTCTCATTATGGGCCAGCATGGATAGGATTTGGTCATTCATTTTCTGCAGAATCCGAACATGATCAAGCCATAACAGCATATTCCACTGCAGCAAAATTATACGAAGGGTATTTTAAATGGTTTAATTTGGCTTATTATTATTGCATAATTAATGATGAGATAAATTTTTTTTTTATTACATCAGTTCACATATCCCATATCTTTTCATCGGCATGCAGCATCTTCAGGCAAATAATCTTTTATCGGCAGATGAATATTTGTCAACTAGCCTCCAACTTTGCGGAGGGGATCCTTTAGTTTATAACGAATTGGGCGTAATGTATTACCAAAAATTAAATAATAGTGCTGCTATTGACTGTTTTAAAAGGGCTTTAATATTAGTAGAGGAGACGAAATGTAGGCCACAAATATGGGAAACCACGTGGATGAATCTTGGACATGCGTTTAGAAAGATGGGGTAAATATGAAAGTCATTCCTTCGTTTTAAAAAAACTCCATATTTGAATATAATGTCGTATGAACTTAATGTTTTATAGGGATTTGGACGCTGCGATAACTTACTTTCAGAAAGTTACAACTTTGACTCCACCAAGTCCAAGCGCTTTAACAGCTATCGGATATTGTTTTCACGTGAAAGAAGAGTATGAAGAAGCGATTATGTATTATCATGAGGTTTTATCGTTTTCACATTTAACAATATTCCCATTTACAAATCAAAATATTTACTTATTATTAATCTATAACATATGAAATAATAGTCATTAGGAATTCGTCCGGCTGATCCCATAACACAAGATTTACTTGAACGTTGTCTTGAAGAGATGATACTTCTTGTAAATGAAGAAAAAGAAAATGAGAGAGTGTAGTTTGTTTATTATTGAATCATTGAAAAAAAGTATATGTAACTTCTATAATATTCATTTATATAAAAAAAAAGGAGATATTATCGAAAATTTCGTATCTTGATCGGTTTATAGATTTATTGAATAGAAGTTGAATTTATGGTACATTGAGAAATATCTCTTCATATCTTTAATTTGTGATACTATGACGCGAAATAAAACAGATGTGGATAAATCAGTCAATGAAAAATTAAATTAAATTTTATTATAGATCTATATATTCGAATTATCTAAGTCCTTTAAGCCTCCATTCTTGTACATCGCTTAGAGCTTTTTGACCTAAGAGAAATGCCAAAATACTTAATCCTGATAGCCATGATAATGTTTGAAATATGTTCAAATGTGTCCAATAATTATAAAATAAGATTTCAATAGCTAATAACGTAAACAAAAAACTAATTATAGCTGGAAGTGAACGAGGTTCACTTATCAAGAACGAGACATTAACACCAAGACGTATCCACTTTTTTTTAAAAAAAATATTGTTAGTAATTATTATTTAGAATTCAATTAAATTTAATTAAATAATAAATACATACTGCTCCAATTAAGAATAACCAAGGTGATAATACTATTATCACAAAACTATATGATATAATTATTGAAGGTAACTTTTGATCAGGTTTAAAAATATGATGAATTTCAGGTTTGGGACCATATTTAATAGGAACAGAAGATGTATATGGAACATCAATGTTGACAGTTCCAATATGGTAATCAATCGGGTTATTGTGTGAAAAAGTTCCAATAATAAGATTAAGTGAATAACTTCCTGGTGATGAAAGGAGATCTTCAGGTGCCGATTTCATATCCAACTCGGCACGAGCTTTACCACCATCTCTTACCGTTACGATTACTGGTATTTGATTCCCTGTTTGATTAGAGCTTAATATTAACATTGATTGATGAGGTTGAATTCCTTTTTTGGTCCCTTTATCCTGAACTGTAAAAATTATTTTGAAATTATCTCCTTGAGATAACTCAATTGGTTTATCAAGTGAAGATGGATACACAACACTTTTAGATATTAATCGCGTAAAAAAAAAAAAAAAAAAAAAAAAAAAATTAAATTTGAAAAGAAAAATATTGTTTTAAAGGAAACCAAAATAAAAAAGTTACCTTTCTGTTAGCTTTCTAACGGAATCGGAGGTCGTGACAGCCAACTTTAAATCAGTTATAACAAAACTACGCTCACTAGCTTCTTGTGCTGATACTATTGTACAAAAAAGCAGCACAAAGAATTGCCACGATAATGCTACGATGTATACAAAAAAAAGTCTCATGTTAAATAATTACAGGTAAACCCAGGAGAGTAAATTGAAATATTATTATAATAACTACTATCTAATTATCACTTTTCACGTACTCAACGATAATTGGCATTAAATTATATAATCACGTGAAATTATAGTATGTCGATCATGATTAAAACCCAATTGATGTTTTCTCAATTTCTGACTTGTATTATTCATTGCCCAGATCTTAGCAAATAGCAATTACAATATGGCAGCTACACTACACTCTTTTCAATCTGTAAATAACTTTTCGTATTCACCTCCTGGCGATCGTCTTTCAAACAAGAATGTTTTTAAGGAAAAGCCTGAGCAACAATATCGATCGGTGATCGTAACTTTATTTAGCAACAAGAAAACAATGTGTTTGGTTTTTCCAACTGATGCTCGCATAACTGTATTCGACGTCAAACAAATTGTATATAAACGACTTTTGCTTGAACCCAAGTATCAGTATTTACATACAACGTCTGGAAAACTATTAAACGATTATGCCTCTATTTTTGAAAACGACAATGAAGAGTTTGTAAATGTTAACCTTAGAATTCGTATTCTTGGTGGAAAAGGCGGGTTTGGTTCTATGTTGAGAGCACAAGGAGGTAAGATGGCAAGCCAAAAGACCACTAACTTTGAAGCATGTCGTGATTTGAATGGACGCAGATTGAGAACCGTTAATGAGGCTAGAAGGTACTTTATTTATGACACATGATTACCATTTATAAGATTTATTACTAAATTACTGTTTTTATAGATTGGCTGACCATCTTGAACAAGAACCAGAACGCCAACGAGCCCAAAGGGAAAAAGTAAAAAAGAAAATTGAAGAAGGCTTGCGTGAACCTCCAACAAAAAAACATCGTTTTGATGACACCGCTTACTTAAAGGCTAGCGAAGAAATGAAGGAAAAAGTACAAAGTACAGTTGCTGAAGGTAAATTAGATTCACTATAAATCAATTTATTTTGATAAAAGTAGTTTACTAATTTATTAATAAATTTATGCTTAAACCAGCTCTCCAAAAGCCAGGCAATAAAAAGGATGCTTCTATAGGCTCTTCAAAAAATGTCATTGCCTCATTATCAATGTGGTAAGTAACCTAAGTGTTGTTTTTTCTTGTATTAAATTTGCTTATTCATCTTTTTTAATATTATAATATTATAGGGACGTTGAGATAAGCGACTATGATAGTGGAGGATCCGAGGACAATGATACAGAAGTTGAGGACAGTTTAGAGGCTGCCGCAAGTAAGAAGAAAGAAAAAGGAAAAGATAAGGACACGAAGAAGAGAAAATTGTCAGAAATCTAACAAATTTTCAAATTATTGCGATTGAAAAGTTTCTTTTATTACATTATACCACATAACATATATAAAATAATAAGAAAAGCATAATTTCCAAAATACATAATTATAAAATTTTGTGTTCTTTCAGAAAAACTTCAGAGAATAGAAATAGTATTTAATTTTTGTAATTTAACATTTACAATATAAATGGTCTATCAATACTTTCCATTTCAATATATCATTTCATTAATAGCTATCAATTTTTTTGAGGTATCCCAACCTTATCAATTTTGCTATGTTTGAATCAGCTTCTCTAACCATAGTTTGACTTCCTTTAAGTAATTCGATAATACCATTATTTGTCATCACTTCTCCAACATTTTCAATTACTCGAACGATCACATAAGGTTTTCTAGGTGCATGTAATTCATTGGATATGTAAAGAGATTCTGGACATTTACTTTTATAATTATGAATAAGTTGTTCATATTTATTGTAAAATGAACGTTCTCGATCAGATAATCTATTTAACTCATTTTGAGCCAAACGCGTTTCTCTACTTGCAGCTTCTTTGTTTTTTTGAATTCTTTGAAAATGATATAATTGAATTGCATTCAATTCTTTTTTTTGAATAGTATTATAAACGTATATTCTTTCTTGACTCGAATACTCGTTATTATTATCGTTAAGGTTTTCAGTTTCTTGTTTTAAGAGATTTATTTCTTCACATATTCCTTGGACTTTATCCCTCTCATAGAACAATATATTCTTGGTTTCTTGTGCTCTTTTTGTGATGTCAAGTAAAGGGCGGATCACAGAATTTGCATACATTACAATTTCAAATAGTTTTTATATAAAAGACGCGTAAAAAAAACGTTGAATTTCTGTATATTATAGTTATCAACTATCACGTGAATTACTAATTTTTCTACTGAATAATTTATTCTAATTATAATTATCGTAATTTAATAGATTCTAACGTTTAATTAACAGGGTCCGTAAGTCTGATCAAAGAACATATAAGCGGGAGATGTAAGAATTCAAAGAAATTCAAGGTCCTCTAATTAAGAATAAATAGTATAATGCTATGTATTTATCATATAAAAAATTTACTGTATTTAAAATCTATTTTATAATTTATATCATTTTAATGAAAATTTACATGATTAATCCTATATTAAACCCCATTAAAAAGACAATCGGGGATTTTTCTCTTTATTATAACTAACATCCACTTTTTTAAAAAATAAAAAAAAAAATTACGTAAACTGAAAGAAAATAACATGAATTATATATATATTTTTGCACATAAGAAGACACTATTAAAAAAACTTTTTTTTTTTACAATTAATTTAGTTTATACAACGTATGGAGGAGGATGAGATTTTTCAGAATTTTTACCTCCAATTCTTCGTTTAGATTTTAAAGATTGTCCACCAAAAGCACCACATAACATATAAATTATTCCAATAATAAATACAAACCAACCAGGTACAACAATGAAAATGAACAAACCATGACCCAAGAATTTATCACTATTTATTCCACTATCATAACCAAGAATAAATGAACCCATAACAATTTGTAAGAAACCAAAAAAAGTCCAAGTGTGAGAATCATCTAACATTGGAAACCAACGGAAAATTCGTTTTGGCCATCCCATTTCAGTGAATATTAAGACCAATGCTTCTAAAGCAATAAAACATCGATCGAAAAATTGGAATATTGTATTACTTTGGCCCAAGCCATGAAATCCTTTTACATTTACTATTATACAAGTTGCTATTACTAGCATCAATGATAGGATTGAGAGCACGCGCAGCGTGTTTAATAAGATCCATGTAGTGTTTGCCATTTTCTTTAGTTTTTTTTCGTTGTATTAATGAAAGTTGGGAAAGATAATAATTTAAAGCGATTGAAAGGATAATTTTTTTGAGAAGTTGGATGTAATTGTTTTTAAAAAAGAGAAAAATCCACCAGGGATTATTATTTGAAATAGGATTAATCGAAATTTCAATTTCGAGACTTAAAAAAACAAGTGAAGAAACCTGGTTTGTCGTGAATTAATATTCATTATATATTATTTGAACAAAGCCAACGTCAATCATTGAATCAACATTATTGTCTTTATTTTACTTTCTAGAGAAGTTCATTCGTACTACTGTTTGTTGCTTAGAATGGAATTCAAAGTTAATTTGAAGTGAGATAATCGAATGAAGTTACGAACCTATAAGGGGAAATAAAGTTTTCGAAACGTAATAATTAAAATCCTGAAATTTCTTTGTTTATTTTTATTTTATTATTATTATTTTTTTTATAAAAAAAAAAGAACAAATTTATTCGTTGTTCATATCTTCAAGACTTTGTATAGGGAACAAGGATATGTAAACGTGGTGATCAGCGGCACTCTAGTTAATTATTATTCCACTCCAAATTTGGAAGCTATTAGTTATCGGTTCTTTATTAACGAAAGATAAATTATATTATGATATTTAAAATGTTTAACAATGATTAATAAACAAAGTGACAGATAAATAAAACAGTGTTTTTTTTTACATAACAAACATCGTTAGACAAGGAATATTCTCAATAATCTATGCTGATCAATAAAAAATTTGCTATGGCGTGTTATAGAAAGATAAGTTATTCAGTTTCATAATGGAAAATAGCTAAATGTCATCAACAAAAATTCGGTTTAATTAAGGTTTGCTTGAATAGGGGTTGAAAAAAATGAAAGAAAAGCTTTTGAATTTTTTAATAAATCAGCGAAATTCCTGGGTAATTTAGTCCTTTTTAGTTATATAATTCATACCAATAGATTGCATGTTGGTTTCCTCAAAATAAGATACCTAAAATATATTATAATGTTTCTTATATTTTCTACGTGTTTACAAAAAGAATGGGCGTAGTAATTAAATATGGATTCCCTTATAACAACATTTACTACTTTTTGCATGATACTTGGAATTGCAATAAAAAATTGCAGAAAAAAAATGTATTGAATTATCCATTTTCATTAAAAAGTGTGATCATAAAATTAAAGCATAACTGATAAGCTTTTAAAAAATATAATTTTTTTCAATTTGATTTTAACCATTCTTGTTAAAAACCTTCGATTTATGATTCTATTTCTTTTTTTAGAAGTTTGTTAATAAATGAAAGTTTGTAAGTAGATTGAGTTTTCTCAATTTCAGAATCCTACGTAAATTTTTTATCATGATGATTATATATAATATACAGTATAAATCACAATCAATTTTATTACTTTAATAGGTTCGGAAAATTTTTTGGACAAATATTATAAAATTATTGTTGATATGAAAGTTTGATTAGTTTTATCGATAATTACAATAATTTAAATATATAAATCATGTCCTTTTATTAAACCAATCATCTAAGGTATTGATTAATTTTTGTAAATTTTAAAATCCACAAATATTATTTTTGATTAGGTATTTATTTATATTAAAGATATTAATTAACAATCATTTTTTAACACATCAAATGAATCAATAGGTCAAATAAATTACTTGATATTTTTGGTCTATTTGTTAAATTATTCTACACGAATGTTCATAATTGTATCAGTATATATTTCTATTTTCAAATATGATAAATCTCATCAAAGAATGAGTTATAGCCATTTAACGTTAAATTTTATAAATATATGTAATGCTTTTAATATCAAAATTTTCACAGAATACTAAAGATATTTTATTGAAGGTATGAATGCCTCCAAAAGAATTACTCCACGATAAGGATTCGATTATTAATTAATAAAGTGTCATATGTCTTAAAATTATACTTGATAAATTTCTTTTTTAAATTATAAATTATCTTATGTTAAATAATGTACAATTGCCCACATACTAAATAAAGTAACGATAGCTCCTGCTATAAATATCCATTTATCTTGAGCAGAACGACGTTCAATATATTGAATAACACTTCGAGATAATCCAAGCGTATTTGCTGCATCAAGCATTTTCCTTTGAGCATTCTATAAAAAAAAAAATTCATATAAATAAAAATTTAATAAAATATCTTAGCTATATATAATTTAAAATAAAATCATAAATAATCTAACCTTCAAGGTATTATTTTGATCATATATATTATTAAGCACATCCCTTCCATGCGATATAAATTCGTCAAGTTTTGAATCTGTTTCATTTAAAAAATCATGTTCTCGCAATGCATGTTGTTCCCTTGTATATTCACGTTGTTGAAAAGGGTATTCTGGCTTTTTTAAAATTAAGAAACTTTAATTAAATGGAATCGATTAAAAATAAAATCTTCTTAATATTAAGTAATTCAAAAAAATACCGTGGATGTATTATGTCTTCGTCCTAATAGTTCTGCTCTATTATTTTGCGTAATCTAATTTTACAAAAAATTTAATATTAATACTTGTTTCTTATATAATTTTTTCTTTTCTTTTTTTTTAAGATTAATTATGACGTGCCTTGTTGGATTCACGTTGTTTTAGCCGTTCAAATTGAACTTTGAATTCATTATAATCATCCCTTAATTTACTTATATTACTATAACAAGTATGTAAAGAAATTAATTAAACCGTTTGAAATATAACTTGTGAAATTCACCACATTATTTTAATAATAAATAAAATATTTTACGCAAAAGCTTTTTCTTGCTTAACAAGAATCATTTCTCTTTTGGCAAGACTATCATAATCATCTATCGTTCGTTTTAACGCTATGAGACTTGCTGATATTTGTCCTAATTAAAACGTTCAGAGTAAATTAGTAAACAAATTTATCAAACCGTCATTCTTAAAGATATATTTACCTTGTAAACCAACAGAAACATCATCGCCATTTTCAAATTTTCCTAATTCTTGTGTTAAACTTTGCTCTTGTTTTAAAGCGTGTTTGTATAAATTATTCATGATTCGTGTCCAAAAATTAATTTTTTAGAAAGGTCTATAAATAAAAATTAGTTACCATAAAAATGGTGGCATTGGGCCATTGGCTCGGAAATTTTTAGGCAAATATACTTCCCTGACCTTGTGATGATCCGCGGATCGTTCACTATTTGATCTTTGATCCATCCACGATATTTTTTTTTTCCTCCTCTTACATCTTGCCTCTTTAGCTATTTATATATTATATATCGCTCAGGCATTTCATAACGGACAATGGCTCAAATCTCAAAGAAAAGAAAAGTAAAGTATTATTTTATAATCTAATTACGAATTTAGAATAGATATCAATAATAGTTTATAAAATTATTTTTTTAAAGATATGATTTTATAATCTCACTTTATATTTTGGTATGATGATACATATATCTGGCACCTCTTGTTTGAATACCTTATTTACCCAAGGTATAATGTACGGAATTAAAGATAACCTGATCCAAGATTAAGTGAGATAAATTATATAATAAAAAATATATTTATATACAAATTTTTATTTAATTAATTTACATTCCTTTAGAATTTCAGAAACATAAAAAAAAAAGCAAATTGTATTCATTAACTTGTTATCCAAAACATTGTCCAATATAACAATATTTGCTTATTTTATTTATTTTTTTTTCGCGAAAATCTTACAAAATCAATTAGTTCGTTGCTGATGGTGTTTTCTTTGCCGAACTCAACGAATTTTTTACACGTGAGTTGGCCGAAGAAGGATACTCTGGTGTAGAAGTCCGTGTAACACCAGCTCGTACGGAAATTATAATCCGTGCTACTCATACTCAAGAAGTACTTGGTGAAAAAGGACGTAGAATTCGTGAATTAACCGCTCTTATTCAAAAAAGATTTAAATTCCCTGAAAATACTGTCGAGTTATATGCTGAAAAAGTACAAAACCGGGGACTTTGTGCTATTGCTCAGTGTGAATCTCTTCGATACAAATTATTGGCCGGTCTTGCTGTAAGAAGGTATATCAAAAAAATAAATAAATAAAAAAATATCTATTTATAAATTTTCTGATCTTAATATATAGAGCTTGTTATGGTGTTTTGCGTTTCATTATGGAATCAGGCGCAAAAGGATGCGAAGTGGTTGTATCTGGAAAATTACGTGCGGCCCGTGCAAAATCTATGAAATTTGTTGATGGGTTCATGATCCATTCCGGTCAGCCAATTCGTGATTATGTAGACACTGCTATCCGACACGTTATGTTAAGGCAAGGTGTTTTGGGTATTAAGGTCAAGATCATGAAGGTACAGTAGTCTGGAAATTTTTTTAATTATAAAATTTTATTGTATTTTTCATATAAAAATAACGCTGAAAAATTCTATTTTAGGATCAGGATCCAACTGGTAAAGCTGGACCAAAGAACCCTCTACCCGATATGGTTCATATTTCGGTATGTCAATTCTTTTATTACTTTAATAATTATTTAAGTTTTCTATCACACTCTTAATATTGAATACTTTATTGAAATAGGATGCCAAGGAAGAGCCGCTCATTACAGCGCCAATTTCCGAGGACTTCCAAAAACCTACAACAGAGACTCCTGTTGCTCCCTCACCTCCTCCTGTTCAGCAGCAAGAATTCTCTGAGTCTTATGAAAGTACTTATTAAAATTATTAAAATGATAGTTTAATTATAATTATTTACAATACCTTTGGTGATCATGTATTATACTGTGGCGCAGCCAACTATGATTGAGCTCAAAATAAAATGAAATGCTGTCTAATTTTTTTTATGCTTATGCTTAAGACGAAACTTGTATCCGATTACTATGGTCACTATGGGAAATACAATTTAATATTACAATTTAATAATATGTTGTTACTCTACTTCATATAGGAAAAGATTAGCTTCTAGTACTTGAAGAATCGAGCCTTCTGCTACATTATTACGTAGGCTTTTGATAATGTTCAATACAGAATAAAGCAATAAACCTAATGGCTATGCTATTTTTAACAATAATACGGGTACATTTTTCGAATAAGCCTATGCGGCTACAGTATACTCATTGGCATATCTTGCTTTCAGAACAAACGTTATCTATCACGTGATGTTTGAACCGCAGTCAGTTCTCGAGCTGCGTCCTTGTCTTGAATAGAATAATTTTGACCATTTGATGTCTCCGCCAAATTATAAATAATACTTCAATCAATTTTTTTTTTTTTTTTTATAAATGGATGAGTGTAACTTTTATCGATAAATGTCTTTTTAAAATTACTAATCATGATATTATAAGTTTTTATTTAAAAGGGATTATAATTTTTATAAACTACGATCATGTGATCGCAAAATTTGTGTTGAATGAATTTCATAATTTATTAAAACAAAAATATTATTTTGAATGTTTTATGATTTTTTTATTATTGTTGAAATCAATATATTTCTAATATAATATATTTTTTCTATATTATTTTGTTAATTTCTGATTGTTATTTACAAAAGTTCTGATACTATTTTGTTTAAAGAAATTTTATAAAAGTTAATATATATATAAAAAAAAATATAATAAATACATTTTAAAGTTCTTGTTACAATAAATAATGTACCTTTATCAAAATTATAACATCAAAGAGAAACCACTATATTAAAGAGACATCATAGTATTTGCTAAAATAACGAAAGAGAATGTCCAATTTAATGTCCTGATAACTAAAAAAACCAAATACAAAAATATAAAATACATACCCTATAATTTTTCAATCAAATGAAAATCATCGCGGGATGGGGAATCTTCTTTAGATAGAGAAACCTCAGTCATCGGCGATACCAATTCGACTGCTTGTAAAAGAAATTCAAGATTTGATTCGGGAGCATGACTATTAGAATTTTCTACTTCAGCTTCCTCCGAATCTCGAATGTTTTCTTCTTCGTTCACATGCGAAGAATTTTGGTCTGACAACTTAAACAAAATAATAAAAATGTTATATTTTTACTTCTTTATTTATTAATCTTTCGAAACCTTATCATCTCCTTACCTCTTGGAAATCAGATTCTTTTGTTCCCAAGGTGGTTGAAGGATCTTCGTGAGCAGGACGAGCTCTCTTTGGTTTGGACTGTTCATCAGATATGCCCGGAAAGGTA
This sequence comes from Glomus cerebriforme, assembly GCA_003550305.1. Lineage (NCBI taxonomy): Eukaryota > Fungi > Glomeromycota > Glomeromycetes > Glomerales > Glomeraceae > Glomus > Glomus cerebriforme. Next base: position 314,714 of record QKYT01000031.1, on the reverse strand, counting down.
TCATCGGCACCATGTATTCTTTTTGTTCCTGATTTTTCCGGAGAGATTGGTATAATCTCTGTTTGATTAGGAGGTGAAATAACAATAGCCGGGACAGAACTGTTAACTTTAATTCGATTTTCGGCTATGGATGCTACATTTATTATGGGCGTTGCTACGAACGTCGATGATGCTGACGTTATCATGGACTCAAACTCAGAAATCTTCTCTTTAGTCTCATGGAGTGACTCTTCTTCAGAATTCATATTAATCAGAATATTTGAAGGTACCTTCCTAAGTCTTGGTATTTTACTTGGTACTTCTGAGTTTTTAGAAACCTGATCTTTATACTTTTCAGAATTTACTTGATCTGGTCTTGGGATCTTACTAAGCAAGTCGGTGTGTATTACAGGCTCTATTATAAGATAGGGATTAAATTATTTTACATAAAATCTTTAACAAAGATTAACTTACCAAAATCATAATTCATTGCAGCTATTCTTTCATCTTCTTTTTCAAGTTCTTTTTCAAGTTTAGTCTGTTCTTTATTCCATGCTGTTACTTCTTCATACAAGCTCTTCCATTCAAAATTAGGATCTTGTTTAATATTTTCCGTTATAATATCTAAGTAGTCTCCTTCATCAAGATCCGATGTTTCTTCCCATAAAGCTAAGGCTTCTCCATCTTCTATGCTTTTATCAACCCACCAACTATCTTCTCGAAGGAGCTTAGCTCTTTCTCTATCGTCTTCCATTCTTTGTTTTATTTCAGCTCCAGTAAGGATTAATTCTGGCGGGTATTCAGGTTCTGACTTCCACGCCAATAATGAAGCTTTGGCTTTCCCGATGACATTAGGATCAAAAAATTTTTTGTTCTGCCATCTTTCCAGTGTTTTTAATGTATTCACTAAATTAACAGACCCTTCGGGCTTTTTGCAGACTAAGCCAACGATTTTCTCAATATCTTCAAGGATAAATTCAGTATATCCTTTAAAATTTACAAGCTCAGACCTTTCTATGAGACTATCTAAGAAGTAAAGAAGGTACATTCGCGACCAGACATTACCACCTTCCATGACCTCGATTATACAGCGATACAAATCTTCGTACCAGTCCGTGTATCGGAGTGCAAAACTTCTGCACTTGAGAATTGTCTGTTGGCTCACACTAAGTTTCTTGAGAGAACTAACGAAATACAAACGTGCATCGAAAGCGTCAATATATTCCGGGACAGTAACTGACATTACGTATGAAATAAAATTTACAATTTAGTCCTTTACGTTAATCTTGATCTTAAAAATTATTAATTTTGTGTAACACAAATGTTTCTTTATATAGCCTAAGAATTGTTCCCCAATAAATCTAAAAATTTCACAGATAATGGTTTGCTAAGTAAAATTTATTGAAAAAGTGAGAAAATCAACAAATATAAAAGTCTGTGTAAAATGAGTTCTAACTATTAATTAAAAATAAAACAATTGTAAACAGTATATTTCCTTCAAAATGAATCTTTAACTGTCATATTGTTTACATTTAACACTTTTGATTTCTCTATTATCATTCCATATTAATGCACTTAATTCTCCACCGTATACGCATCTTGAATCAAGTCCGAAACTATAAGGTTTTATTTTCAATCCCCTCGAAGCATCATGACCGTAAATTACTGTTCTAGGTGAAGAAGATTTCTCCTGTACTGCGTTCCAATATTTGCTCCAAGCATGACCTTCATTTTTGCTCTTCGAAGGTTTACCGTCGCCCTTAATATTACGCTAAAAAAAAAATCATCAAAATGAAAAAAAAGCGTGGAATAGTATATTTAAAATAAACGTAAAATAATAATAATAATAATAATAATACCATATTCATTATGTCAGAAGGATCTTGTTCAGATAATAGAACATCTGGTAGTAAACCAGCATGAACGACATATAAATTATATTCTGGAATGTCCAAAATAATAGGGCAAGAAAGAAGATAATTGTAAGTTTCTACGTCAAGTTTCCTATAAGAAAAATTAACAATTAACAATATGAAAAAATATATATTAAATCATAAAATTTAATACATAGTTAACAAAAATTTTATCATGAATTTGTCATGACTGACTTTGCTAATAATCCATGTTCAGATTTTACGATATCTTCGGATATATTATGCTCCTTAATATATTCATTTAATTCGATCTTTCTGGAATCTAAAAAATTTAATAAGTTTTTCCACTTCAAAACTTTATCATCATGATTTCCACGTACACAACTAGCTCCCAAAGAACGAATCAATCGAACAACTTCAATGGATTTTGGTCCCTTTGCTACTAAATCACCTACAAAAATCAAATGATCTTTTAAAGGGTCATAATCAATTTTATTTATTAACTTCAAAAGTTCATCGAATGCTCCATGAACATCTCCGATAAAAATCAAATTTTTTTGAGAAAAGGGAGTTGCGAGTTTATTAAGTAAAGTGTAATTAATGCTAGGAGGTTCAAAACTATGTGTATTAGCAGGAATATTATTTTCTGCTATATCATTAATAGCAAATAAAAATAAAACACAAAGTGATACTGTAAGAAATAATATTAATATTATAAATTTAACACTGAGTAAATCACAAAAATGTTTTTTCTTATTATATAACATTTGGTAGTTAACACCTTTCATTTTGGTTTTTTTTTAAAAACTGAAAATTTGAAAATGAATCGGTTTAAATTAAATTAAAATTTTGGCGTATTGCTCCATTGAAAACAAACACAAATCTTGCGCCGTTAAAAAAAAAAAAAAAAAAATTATTAATCAAATGCCTTCTGCCAGAATCGAACTGACGACCTTCTGCTTACTAGGCAGACGCTCTGCCAACTGAGCCAAGAAGGCAATTCTTGGTTTCATTCAAAAATAATATTATTTGATAAAATTAGAATATTTTTATTCTAACGTCAACTAAAAACGTCAATGATTTTTTACAATATATAATAAATATTAAAAAATTTTTAAATCGGTAATAAATAAATAAATTATGAAATTGTATATATATTAAAAAAATTTTTTTTTAAAGGTACAAATCTAATCTAATTTTGTAATCATTTTTTTACTGTATATAAAATCTTTTTTTTGTATGTAAATTTTTTTTTTTTTTGCTAATAATGTTCATTTTTGAAAGCAATAACTAAATTTGAAAAATGTTAGTAAAAAAACTTTATAATTTTGAAAAAAAAAACATTGTAACGAAAAAAATGTTCCCAAATATATATAATTCTATGAAAAAACCACCATCTTGCTCCAAAAAAAGCATTTACTAAATCACAACTGACATATTTAACCATTATTAAACCATTATTACCATTTTTTAATCTCAATTTCATCCATATTTTCAAAATATTTAAAATATTTAAAATCAAAAATATAAAAAAAAAAAATATCCAGTATGTTATCAACGATCCATTTCCCAATCCACAACTTTTTATATTCCCTTACAAATACAGAGGGACAGTTGGACTATCAAGTCCACCCATTCCAGTTAATGATGATGTCATCCCTATGCTAATTACACTACCTGAGTTAGCAGTCCCATTGGGTCCATTCGATACTGCTGTTGCAGTAGATAACATTGTTGACGTGCTGTTATCCCATAAACCTGGAGATGGAACAACAATTGAAGTAGGAACAGAAGAGTTGGATGAATTATTGCTGTTATTTACCGAGTTATTGGTTGCTTCTGTCGTGGTAGAACTTGAACCTACAATACCATTTTTACTACCATTATCAGTTTCTTTGGCTACATTAGAAGAGGATGATGGTGGATGAACAACGCTACCTAATCCATTAGACGCAGACGTTGTTGTAACGGAAACTGGGGGGTCGGAAATTCCATTTGCTTGACTATGAACATGAGCATTTATTCCACCAATTCCACTACCGATAGCACCAGGATGATGATGATGTGGGTGTTGACTATGGGAATGGTGGTGATGATGTTGTTGATGATGATGAGCCGCAGCTGCTGCGGCTACCTGATGATGATGATGAGGATGGTAAGCTGTTGGAATCACCGGATGACGATGATGAGGATGAGGATGAAAATTATAAAATAATTGTGGAGCTTGACCAAGAGGACTAAGATGTAAACTTGCAAAAGTTGATGTTAAACTGTGAATCGTGTTGTCATTTCCAGAATTATAATTAATATTATTGCCATCTGTTGTTCCATTAATTCCATTATTATTTGCAATTCCATTACTCGTATTTGATGATGATCCCGGGAAAATCCCTACTGCGCCTAAATTTGAAAGGGATGATGTGACAGTCGATTGAGGAGAATGATGAGTTTTTCCAATTGGACCAAACCCTGGAAATTGCGTTGCTGGCGTCACAATTGGTTGATCTTGAACACTTTGTGACGATTGAGTAGAAGTTTGCTGCGAATTAGTTCCGATTCCATGTATAGAACCAGCTGAAGAAACGATTGGGATAGGTTGGATAGGTTGAAATGGCGAAGAAGCATTAGTGTTGGCATTTGGATGATTGTTTAAATGTGCTAATGGATTATATGAAACAGGAAACGGAGGAGGACTAGTCAATGAAGGTGTTGTTAAAGGTGGAGAAAAAGGTCCCATATGAGCTGGAGGCATAAAATGATGAGGAATTGGTGGCGGAGGACCTAAATGAAAATTATGATGAGGGATATTTGATATAAGCGGTGGAGGTCTATGATGTGGATGTACAGGAGGTGGCAAATGTGCTGGATGCGGTGGTGGATTATGATGATGCGGCGGTAAAGGAGGTAATGAAAATTTATCAAAGTGAACACGTAAAGTTCTTCCTTGAAATTCATAACCGTTGTACATCCCTAATTTAATGCATTTCATTTTTAGAAAAAAAACCTTCTCAAACTATAATTAAATAAAAAACGTGTGTTTTTCCTTCTTACCGACAGCATTCCTGGCATCTTCGGGTGTTGCGAATAGTACCGTGCCAAAACCTCTACTTCGTCCATCGAAATTAGTTGAAACATCAGCTCGAATAATATTGCCAGCATTACGGAAAAGATCTTTTAGGTCTTGCCATTGACAATTAAACGGTAGCTACAATTTAAATTAAATATAAGGTCACGTATTTTATATTAAAGAAACAACAAATTTTCAAAATCTCACATTTCCAACAAAAAGTAATCTCCCGGCGTAATTTGGCTGGGGAGCTTGAACTCTAGGCTGTAATATTATAATAACAAAAAGAAAATGTTAATTAAATTGATTAAATTAGGTCATATACATTTTTTTATAATGCTTACTCCATAGAAAAGGCCTATCATAGGGCCACCCGGTCCATAAGGAGTTTGGGTGTGACTATGGTTTGTATGATCAATGACCCGACGTGAATGATCTTGTGAATGATGTTGATGGTGGTGATAGGGATGACCGTTAATGTTATTTTGGATATTTGGATCAACGAATCCTCGATCTTCTCGCACTTCCAGGATTCGACCTTGCCAGTTTTTTTGATTAAACATGGCTAATTTGATTAAGAATAAGAATTATTATATATATATATTGACCATCATATAAATATGTAGCGTAAATAATTATAAAAGCCTTTACCAATCGCATTTTTTGCTTCTTCAAGAGTGGCAAATAATACTGTCCCGTGACCTTTGGACCTATTATCATATCCCATCGCAACGTCTGCACGTATGACTGTCCCCGCTTCTCTAAACAGGTCTTTCAAATCTTGCCATCGAACACGAAAAGGTAGCTACGAGAAAATAATGATCAGAATAAATTTATAGTTCACACAATTCACACATATTTATTTATTTATTACTTACATTTCCAACAAACAATTGTCTTTGCAGAGTCGAAGAGGTATTATTGGAATTATTAACAGTGTGTTCTTCACTGTATGTTGTTACACCATTCGTAGTCCCATTAATATTTGTTGTGCCATTCACGTTAAGTATTTCATTATTTGTGATGGAATAGTCTACCGGTGATGTTGTGGTTGATGAGGATGTGACGTTAATATCATTCGAATTTGCCGATACTGTTAAACCATTGGTTGAAGTAATTTTATCATTTTCCTAAAAATGTATTTCATAAAAATTATTAATAAAAGAAAAATTTTCCTTTTTTAATATAAAAACTTGAAATAATAATTAAAAATACCTCGTTTTGATTAATATTATTAACACCCTCTGTACGTGGTGGAGGTGGAGGGAAATCCATAGCACTACGATCCTATGAAATAATAATTTATATATTTATTAATTCAATCAAAAAAAAATATATATTTGTTTATTTTTAATAGTTCACTTACTTCTCTAACTTCTAACTTTCTACCATGCCATTCATATCCATCAAATTCTGCTGTTATATCATAATAAAATCATAAGGTCAAATATTAATATTAAAGAAATTTCTTTAAAAATTCCGAGTCAAATTCATGCGTAATTCTAATTATATTCCAATTTATAAACTATTACATTAAATAATATAAAGTAATTTGCTTGATAAAATTTATATATTAGATCATCTTACATATGGCTTTTTGCGCGTCCGCGACTGTTGCATAGAGCACAATACCATGTCCTTTCGACCGTCCGTCACGACTTAATATGATGTTTGCACGTTGTACACTGCCGGCTTTTCTAAATAAATCCTAATAAAATTAACCCATAAAGTTAATTAAGAAAATAAAAGAAAATATCTCAAATAATAAATAATTCTTATTAACCTTTAAATCTTGCCAACCAACTATTTCAGTTAATTTTGTAAAAATAAACGCAATTTATTATTAGTCTTGATTTTAAATTACGATAACCAATCAAAATAATTGCATTAAGCTCATAAATGCATCATTCGCGTTTTTTTTTGTTTCACTAACCTACATATGGAAGCTTTATCCACAATGTATTTTGAAAAGAAAAAGACAGATACATTATATTGTAAGTTTGTAATTTAATTCAAACAATAATTAATAAAAATTATACTCACATTACCAACAAAAAGTTGTCTGCCCTTGATTGTCATTATTTACAAAAGAAATTTTTTTTTAAATATAATAAAAATATTTCTTGTCCTCTTTTTATATATTAATTTAATTATAAAAAATGGATCTGTTTTTTGTTGAAGAAAAAAAAGCTATTGAAACTAATAACTACCAAACAAAAAAAAAAAAACCTCAAATAAACTATTTAATAGAGAGAGTTATAATTAACAGAACGCGAATCAAAAAAAAAAAAAAAATGAATCACCGCGTTACTAAAAGGGCTATATAACCCAAAAAAAAAATTTAATTACCAACTGTGTACAATAGTAAATGATTTTGAGAACCTAGTTAACCAAGTTCAGAAATTTTCGCGAATATTTTACAAAACTAAACTAACAGTAAGTGTATAAAGGAGATATACAAGGTGAAGGGAAATTATTAAAGCGCGACAAAAAAGTGTATTAAAATTGAATTATCAAGTATACAAAAATATTAACATAAAACAAAGGCGACCGCAGACGAAATTTTTACGTAGGACACAGTCTACGAAGAATTTACACCATTAGTCGGATTGGTTAACAAAAAAAAAAAGAAAATAATCTTTATTAAACTCGTTGTCTTTATTTACAAAATAATTGAAGGATAGTACATATGAACGCACAAGGAGGAAAAAAAAAATATCTTCTACAATAGAGTACTTTTCATTTATAGAGTATGCATTCACATACGGTACATACTTGTAGAAAGATCAAAAAACAGGGTTCGTGTATATGAACGAGTCGATAGAAAAAAAATTTTTTTTATATTAAATATACACTAGTTCAGAATGATTAATTGGGTTTCGCTTTCCATCTGCGAAAATAATACATCACTGTACGATGCCATTGGGCGAGTTTTCTGGGCTGTTCTAAGCGGTGTGCGGCTTGACTTTATTGGGTGTGGGCGCGGGGTCCGCACATGCAAGACCTGTGACTTGCGTGTGCACAGCATCGATTCGCTACTCTAATTTGGATAAAACGTTGACTATACGTTCGCTTGGAATTAATAGAATTTATTGAGAACTTAATGCAATATTAATAATATTAATAATATTAATACAAAATATCTTATATTTTATATTAACTAATAATTTTTCTCAGATTATCGATATGCAATCTATAAATGTATAACAAAGATAACGAACTAATTTAGCAATAAGGATGGTCAAGCTTAAGAAACTAGAAATCTTCTTTCCCGATAATATCCAATCCAATTCTTTCTTCGTCGATATGATATCCTTCTTGCGCATCCATATATGAATTTTCTAGGTTCTTCGTATCATTTATCATATTCATATCTTTATGAAGGGATGGTTGCTGTTGTTCGCATTCTTCACACCAATATTCCCTGGAAATAATCCGAATTTTATTAATTATGATAATATATTAAATAGAACGCGTTCCATGAAGTTAACATGTAACTTACACATTCATTGAGTCTTTACGACGTGAATGCCACTCGATAGTACGCGCTTTTTTACTGCACGTTTTACAATTATTAAAGCAACTTTTTAAAGTTGGATCTTGAAATAATCTTGGAAGAAATTGACCACCATGATAGTTGCTAATAAATCATGGAACATTTATAAATATTTAATAAAATTTTTACTCAAAAAAAATTATATTACCTTATTTGACGCGTAAAATCACGAGTTTCCACTTTATAATCTTTTCTCTCAGCTTCTTCTATATAATCACAAGTGCGACAGTTCAACATAAATTTTGAAGCAGTTGTATCCTCTATTTTGTCCAAGAGGTTACGACTAATTTAAATTAATCGAAATTAAAAATTTTATAACTTTGAACTTTTAATAGATAACATGGAAATTATACCAAGTAGGACAGAATTTCAAGTCTGATCGTTTCATTGTTCATTAGAAATAGCTTTCACTAAAATGTTTTTTTTTATTTAATATAAAGAATTCAGATAAATTAAAAAAAAAAAATTTTTACGCTGATTCCATATAAAATCATTACTAGCTAATTGCTATTATACGTCATAAGATATATTTGATGTCAACCTTTTATGCTTAAATAACTGCCTAGAAAAATATTTAGCAAAGGGTTTATTTATTATTCTATTATAAAAAAAAAATGATCACATATTTTCAGAGGTATTTGATATAAATATTTAGTATAATACAAAGATGAAATATAAGTTTTATTCGTAACTACGATTAAATTTTTCGTGTAAAAAACATTCCCGTCATAATAATTAAGTCCAAAATAAATAACGCCACGATATAAAAAAACCGAAAAAGTCAGAAATACCTATAATAGAAAAGAAATAATAAAATCAAACAATCAAATTGTGAATAAATCACGTCATAATAATTTTTTTTTCTTTTTTAAAAAAATATAGATATAACTAATTTACTCTATGAATTATTACTATTGTCTAAATTGAGATCAAATAACAACTGATGGTCCTGTTCTGAAGGATTAATCGAATTATAATATGTCAAAAAATCATTATCATCTTCTAAATCGATTACTTCGTCGGGATCAAAACCTATTTGAGATGCAAACGTAGACAAATAATCAACGTCAGATCCAACTGCATCAATACGAGACCCAATTTCACTACTCGACAAGTTGTTCGGAGCTGTGTTCAAGAAATCGGTATCACTAATCCCGTCGGTTAACGTAGATGGAATTGGCAGGGAAGGTAAGGTATTAGAAATATCGAATTGTGAAGAAGATGGATCATTAACAGCTAAAGAAGCCAATAAAGATAAAGCCGCTGAATATTTTTGGGCCAATAATTATTTCGTGAATTTTTTTTAATCATTTAAAAATAATTTATAATTAAAATGTTATTACCTGGGTTATTAATATCTAATAACAAAGAAGATGAAGAATCAGCTTCGTTTGGTGAAGAAGAGTTTGGTTGACCATCATTAGAAATTGTTTTTTGCTCTAATGATTCTAGTGAGTCGGAATTTTCAAGTAATAATCTTCGTTTCTTTGGTACAACAATAGCTCTCTTTTTATCAGCAGAAAACACTGAAGCAAGAAATCGTAAAATTTTATCAATAGTCTCTTGTTGTCGCCGATGTCTCTCACGTGCTGTGATAGTCTCCTGCCACAGAATTTGATTATCTCTCTGAATATTCTTTAAATCTGCGCTTATAGTCATCTGATGTTTCTTAATTGAAGCGATTTCGTTCAATATGTGATTTATATCCACTTCACTTGGTTCCTTTATATTTTCATTATCTTTCCCTTTCTTGCGGGTAACATAATATAAGAGATCCGGTTGATTACGAAGGAAATTTGTATTACTGAATTCCCATTGTTCAGACTGACCGTCAGACTGGAGTACTCCTTGTTGAAGATGTGGTATTTTATGAAATCCATACATATTCAACTGCCTCACAAAACTGCTAAAATTGTTGTGCTTAAAGAATCGAGGAAGAACTTCTTTCGCAAAGTCTTGAGGTCTTTTCACTTGATTATTGAAAAAAAAAAAATTATGTATACGTAATAATAAATTAAATAGTTACAATTAAATTATCAAACTTACCGAGGAAAGAGCTACCGCTCTCAGACCAAGTGATTAAGTCATTTGACTGAGGATCGTTAACCATGCTAAACATGATATTAAAAGTTGTCCAAGGAATGAGTAAAATACATGACTGTAAAAGAAAAAACCAAGCTCTTCTAAACGAAAAAAGAGCGGCAAAAAAAAGGCCAAAGGTGGAAGAATATAAGGGGTGCCAAACTTCTTACTTATAAAGTTTATTCAAAAAAGCTGGTACACTTCGATTGCCCGTTCTTGTTGGAACCGGACTATCCGGTGGCGATTGAGAAGCTGGACGTTTCCGTGGATTTGATACTTCTGGCTGTGTGTGCGACATTTCCGTCTTGCTAAAATCGGTCAGTTTAAGCGGTGTGTGCGACATTTCCGTTTTATTAAAATCCTTCAGTTTTTAAGCGATCTAAAGGTTTGTATTTCTTAAGAATTGTGAGAAAAATGCAATAATCAAATTCACGTGATTTAATTACTAACGTTACATCGTTGTTACAATTGTTACATCGTTTACATAGTTAGTTAAATTCCTTTTTATGATTATTATTTTTAAAAAAAAAAATGTTTCTCTTTTCAAAAAATCAAATTTTTAAAAACTTTCAATTGAATAATAATATTTTGTTTCTTCCATTATGTTCAAAACGTACATTTATATCAACTAATAAATTATACTCGAGAGGAGCTGTTCAAAAAACGTGGAAAACCCCAAAAAGAAAAATTTTACCGAGGTATCATGGAAGTGACCTTCAAAGTGATAATTTTAGCGTAGATAAATTTAAAGCAACGCATCAACAGAATGTGATACGACAACAAAATCAGCAAAAGCCGACAAATAAAAAATTTTTGAAACCTTCAACTCCAGTGACAAAAAAAACGCGTGGTTATATTCCAGCAAAATATAAATTATTGCCAATTGAAAGTGATGTAAAATTATATCAGAAAACTGGATCCTCAATTAAACAACAAGAGCTATTAAATCTCAAGGGAAAATCAACAAAATTGGATTCTCTTCACCTTGAACATGTAACTTTCGAATCGATGAATTTAAGACCAGAAGTTTTAGAAGCAATCAAACAAGGTCCATTAAAAGAAGTTGACCCTTTACAACCAACAGAAATTCAAGCCTTAACAATACCAGAAATTTTAAAATCTGAAAAACAACATATCTTATGCGCAGCTGAAACTGGTAGCGGTAAGACTTTAGCTTACCTATTGCCGATCATTAATAAAATTAAAGATCAAGAGATGAAAGCACCATCATTTCCTCTTATATCACCAACTAACAACGAAGAAGTAGAAGATCAATTAAAAGAAAAAGAAAAATCACAAGCACAACTATTAAAATCCCCTATAAGATTATTAAATCGACCTAGAGCTATTGTTCTTTTGCCATCAAGAGAATTGGTTGAACAAGTTCTTTCAGTTTCCAAACACTTGAGTCATTTTGCAAAATTTCGATCAATAGCGATCACTTCACACAAAAATCGCCAATTTGTACGTAAAACGCTTTTAATGCCAACAGATTTAGTTGTAGCAACACCAGCGGGATTATTAGATTACGTTGAAAATAATCATGTTTCATTTTCAGAAACTCGTTATTTGATTATAGATGAAGCCGATACAATGTTTTCTAAAGGATTTAATGAAGATGTTAGTTCGATTATTAAACAAATTAAAAACTCAAACATAACACAAAATAATCGATCATATCAAATTATTGTGGTAACAGCAACATTACCAAAAACTGTTAATGAATTATTAAGTAAAGAGTTGACTTTTATTAAACGCATAACTTCCCATTCTTTACATAAATCTTTACCCAATCTTTCACATAATTTTATTGATTTAAAACAATTTAATTATAATAAATATGAAGCCATCATACAAACCTTAAAAGCTCATTCGGAATCTGCATCAACAATGATATTTTGCAACAAAAAAATAATAGCTAAACAATTAGAAACTTATCTCCACACGAAAAATTTTCCAGTGATAGGATTATATGGAGATGTAGATGATAGAACAACTAAATTAGAATCATTCAGAAATCAAGAATCTCACGCTAAAATTCTTGTATGTACTGATATTGCTTCTAGAGGGGTTGATACAACTTTTGTAAATCACGTGATACTTTTTGATTTCCCCACCACTATCGTGGATTTTCTTCATAGAGTTGGCAGGACTGCTAGAGCTGGAAAACGTGGTAAAGCAACATATTTTATTACAAAGAAGGACAGACAATTAGCGGAAAGGATTAAAAGGAATATAAGAGATAAAAGAGTTTTATCATAACAGATAAGACTTAAAAATTATATATATGATCATATGAATTTAAGTTAGAATAAATTTGATTATTTGCGCGCATATTAATATTTTAAAATAAAATAAATTCAATTAAGTATTGAAGTTGATAAACGAGACGCATCCACAAATATAGCCAAAAATAGAAGGCACAACAGGTAGTTGTTACAGTATATGATTATATTTGAATCTAACCTCTTTTTGGTTCGAATGCATGCTAACTTAATGTATTTGTTTAGGTGTACAATTCATTTTGTTATGCAGATCTTTAAATTTAAAGTAATATTGGATCGGACACCTGCCTGCATCCATGTCCTATAAGTGTCCAATATCCCCGACTTTTTATATTGATATTACTAAAGAAAACTCATTGTTGATTTTATACTGTAGTACATAATAGATAACTAATAGTAAATTGTACCAAGGCATCGGAGAGCTTGTCTAAAAGAATGGTCTATAATATATCTGAAATTTTATCATCAGATTATTATTTTTTATGTAGTATATTTATTACCTTGAAATTGTACCAATATTATTTTATCTTTATTTTTTATGCTGATCGACATTATATTTATATTGGTACATGCAATGATCCTAATATCACGGATAATATTGTTATTGAACGAGACTATATCGGTCTTCGACTCCGTTCAATAACATACAAATAACTAATAAAACTTGATTATGCTTTTAAGTTATCATGATTTATTATAAAAATTTTAAATTATAATATAGAATTTATAACTAATCTATACTAAAATCATTTTTTCAATTATTTATACTACAGAAAATACTGCTCTTATTAATATATATGTAGTATCTTTTCTTATAATCACATCATTAGATGATCTCAAGAGGAAAAAAATCGATATTCGATTATACTACACATATTGGCATATTAAATACCTGCTATATATAAAAAATATAGCCAGTTATTCGCATATTATCATATTATATATTAATGTATTAATGGTATGTTTACAAGCATTTTTATAATGAAAATTAAGATGCGTTATCTGTTCACTTTCATAGAAATATTCGGTCTTTAAAATATATAAATAGAAAAAGGTTATTGCGAGCTGACTACGAAATCTTCTATTCTTCTCTTAGGATCAAGGCCTCGAAAATATCACTAAATTCCTAATTAAGATTACACGGAAATTTCTTCAAGATTATTGATTATTATATTATACAACTTGTTAATATTTTATTTTTCTGATTACATTTTAGCACAGTTAAAATTAAAGCGTCAAAATTTAATTAATTTTTCAAATATATTAACGAAATATATGACATGATTTCAAGGAGTATGTGCCATATAATGCATCATGTTATTCCTAACTAGTATTTCGGGCGAAACTATTTTTTAAAATCCGAAACGTTTTGCTCAGTATAATCCGAGATGCAATTGTAGATCATTTTAGGCGAAACTTTGTTTTGCTTCGAAACAACTAGGTTTACTAATCTTAAATTGAAATAAATTAACCAATTCCAACCCACATATTCCGTTTCTATTACCATAACGAATTTCACCAGGCTTTCGCTACAAATTTATGAATTACAGGAATAATAATGAATTGTCGAGGTATAAAAAATGTTAAATCGCATATGAAGAAACCTACTGCGAGATGTTCATAATCAAGAATGTGAAAATGACTCACCGAAATACCACTTAAAATATTTTGCGTATTGTATATTTTTGTATATTATAACAAACTAAAATTTATTTAGTATATAAACATCAATCTTTTCTTGTATTGGTAAATTTATTATTATATCTCGGAGAGAAGAAATCAATGCTATCTCGTAATTCTCATTACCGAAACTTTTCATAAACACGTAATTGTTTATCGCTGGTGACTTATTTCCTTTTTTTTTTTTTTTTTGTTTTAAATTAATCAACATCACGAAATTCAGCATCAATAATTGGGGGTTTTTGATAACCTTGCCAATCTTGTTTCAAATCTATAGGAATATTAATAATTTGTCCAGTATTAAGCCAATACATTTCAATATTTTTTATTACAATATCATCATGATTATGCAATGTTCCTTCTACTTTTACGAGAGCTTCCTTATTATTAGATTCACCAATTGCCCAATATTCAATATTGATTATTGTATTTTGCTGTTGACCTCTAGTATCAATTGAACCAAATCTAATAGATTTAGAAGAAATTGAATGTGGACCAGTAAATCCAATTATGTTATAATTTAAATTAGTCTTTTTAATTTGTTCAATAGATTCAGAATACAATTTACTTTGAAATTTTGTTAATCGTGCCGTTGGTGTGAAACTAAAAATTTGATCCCTCCCAATATCAATAGTTGGAAATAAGTGATCTAATAATCTTTTTAATAATTTATAAGTACCAAAAGCTATTGCTCCGTTTATTATGTAGGAAAGTGTTGGTTTGATGATGAAAAATGTTAATACCGCACCACCAAGTGCTACCATTTGTTTTAATTTTCTTTGAGGTTGAGAATGAAATCTTGAAGGAGGAAAAGATGATATTGATCGTGTAAAATTAATAGATGAAAATGAAAAAGGATGAAAAGGATATCGAGAACTATTGCGATTAAGTAAATAAGGTGTGAATGGTAATTTATTACGGAATTGATGGTTGATTGTTGATGAGAGTCGAAGAGAAACATTATTTACTCGAAAATATTGCTCTAATGAAGTAAAAAAAGTAAAAAAAAAACAATTGCCATATATTGCAGCTTACTAATATTTATAAGTTCATACGTACATACCTTTATCATTATGTTTCAATAATGTATTGCGTGGAGAAAAAGGTCGTAAAGACAAACTTGCACTTTTATTGGTTAACAACTTAAACATTATTTACTTAATTAATTATTTATTATATTTTGAAAGAGAGGAGATGTGAATTGATATTTTTTTTTTTAATGTGATAATCCCGTCATATCGCAGAATCGGGTCATAAGAATATCATTTCATAGTATCATGTCATAGTATCATATCATAAACTAATATGGTAAATCAAGAAATTTCTCCATTAATTATTATTTACTCTCATAGTTATAGCTAAATGTTATTTACATAATGACTTTTCTTGGCAAATAATAAAAAATTTTACTGCGCCGGTCCAGCAAATATCTATTTATATATTTTACGCCAACATTATTCCTTTTTTTTTTTCTTTTGGAAAAAAAAAATAAATAGAACAAAAAAAAAACAATCTTTAACCAGATCACTAACCTGAAAAAGTTTGATAACTTGTAATCTAGAAAAAAAAAGAAAAACCCATAAAATCTACCGTTAAACAATCTAAAAACTTTTTCTCTAATAATTTACTTTAAAGCTTTTTTTAAAAGGTATTTAGAGTTTTTAAAGTTTGGAATTTTATGTCGAGTAGTTTTCATTAACTTTTCTTTAAATATGCGCAGCCGCTCAATGACCAATAGATGAAAGATTAACCGGTGTGTTTTTAGTTTATTTAAATAGATTAACAACACGTAATATTTGTCTTGAATCGTAGAATTCACTTGAAAGTGGCGACATTATCTCATTATGCCGTCAGTGACATCGAATCGTAATAAAAAAACGGATTATTTTTCAAGATCTAATCATAATTATTACGATTTTAATATATTACCTCGAGTTAGAGGATCACAGTTTGAACGGACTTTTAATATACAAAACGCGATAATGCGCAGAGAAAAATTTATACGCCGTGGTCTCTCTATTATCATTTTAATAACCTTAATAGCATTTATGATATACGTTTGGTTTTCTCCAATCGAACAATCTTTAGAGAATAATAATAATTTACCGAATTCACATTTCCCAAATTCTCCTCCTAATGCAATACTTCCATCTTCTTCAAATGAAGAAATTCATCTTTATCGTATTCTTGGTAATGATCTTCCTCCTAGACATAAAGCCGGTCAAGTTTTACAAAATGTAAAATTTATCTTGGAAAATGAACCAACATTTCATAATACCAAAAAATGGTGGATATTAAATCGTATAATAGATAATGAATATGAAAATGCTTTAATGGATTTATTAAAACAATATAATCAAGATTATGTTAGAATACCTTTTGTAATTGAAGAATATTTAAAATTCGATTTCAGACTTGAAGATTTTCCTGAACCTGATTTTTTTCATTCTTATGAATACATGAATTTTTCAAAGGTAGCTAAATTAAGAACTATCGATTATTCATATCATGACAAAAATTTATATGCAATGAATAATAATGGAGGAAGAAATGCAGCATTAGCACATGGTAAATTACAACCTAATGTACGTTGGATATTTCCATTTGACGGAAATTGTTTTTTGACGACAAACGCATTTTTAGAAATAATGACTCAAATTGAACGATGGGGAAAAGATTACAAATATTTCGTAGTACCAATGGCTAGATTATTAAATAACACTCAATTATTAGTTGGTCCTGATATCAGACCGCAAACACCTGAAGAACCACAAATTATATTTCGCCATGATTCAGAGGAGAAATATAATGAAAATATGAGATATGGCCGTAGATCAAAATTAGAAATGTTGTGGAGATTGGGTGTACCATCCCCACGTAAAATATTAAACAAACCTCCTGTACCATGGGAATCACATGATGCTCCATATTTTTCTCCTCCGAAAAATAAGTATAAAATGATTGGTTGGGTATTTAGATTATTTTCAGGTCAAGCATCACAAGAAGTACATAAGAGAGAAGCTAGTGCATTAAGAGCTTTTAATAGGTTATTAGCTATACAAGATTTGCTGGATGGAATTGATGAAAGGATTGCACGAACGGTACAAGGTTTTGATTCCAATCGTTTATTCTTATACGATGAAAAAGCATTAAATCGAGCAAGATTACATTATTGGGGAGGTGATACTAAAATAACAAAAGTTGTTGATGTTTTGTTAGATAGAGCAGATACAATGAGTTCGGATGCAGCGAATTGGTATTCTTCTGCCAATGGTTTACCTGTAGATACAAGTACGCAAGTGAAATTCTTGCAGTTAAAAACTGATCCTTCTCCAGCTTTATTGGAAGATGAGAGAAGAAATGAAGAAATGAAGGGTGATTATGTATATCAACAACGACAAGAAGAAGTGACGAAATCAAATGATTCTGCTTCAATTGAACAAGATGTAATGTTAGATGATGAACCAAATTCTGTTGTAACGAATGAGAATGTAGTTGAACCACCACAACAATCAACAGAAAATTCGGATAATATAAATTTAAATGAAACAACTATTACTAATACTGTGTTATCATCATCAGTTGAAGAGAAACCACCTAAAAAATATGTCGGAGTCGTTGAAGATGAATTTGGTAGATTTGTTTCAACTACACCAATTCCGTTACCAAATGTTTCAACATCAGAATTATTTGAGAATATAACAACGTTAACATTCGCTCATCATTTTTCAGGAAATGTTCGTTACTCTCGCTGGGCGGCAAATTTAATTCGTACATTTATATTATCATCATATGGAGTAGGGGAACAAGATGAGTTACAAGTCACAGCTTATAATACAGAATTTGATGCAACTAATGATGAAGGTTATAGTTTTCCACATCTTAATAAAATTCCTAGAACGGTACCAAAATTTAATAAAATTGGTTCAAAATTTCCTACTGATCTTTTAGACACAGACCCAAGCTTCTTCCTAGATGCTTGTAGATTACTTTATCGTGTTAGAGCTCTTACACATAAAGAATACACTGAATTAAGACAATTCGCTTCAATTTGGTTAGAACGTTTAATAAATAATCCTGAAAGTATTGGAAGATCAAGGGAACCCGATCATAGAGGTACTTTATATGATATACAAGTAATTTCTTTAGCTGGATTTGTTGATGATGCAAGATTATATTTGAGAGTTGTTAGTAGAACGAGAATGAGAATTGGTAAACATTTTTACATCGCAAATGATGCTTCATTATCTTCTCACATGAGTCAACCTTATGAAATTATATATGTAAATAATTTAATTGAGAAAGGTCAAGTATTACCAGTACAACATGAAAATGCTATTTTTAAATGCACTACTTTAAATTTACAATATTGGATGATTTTAACTCGAATAATACAAAATGTTAGAATTGGGTTGGATTTATGGCAATATACTGCAAAAGATGGTCAAAGATTAAGTAGAGCAATGATGGACCATTTAGGTAAACATGCTAGCAAAATAGATGATGATTTACTAAGGCCATTAATACATATAGCTCAAGCTGCTCATCAAGCAAGTGATACCAAAAAAGGAATTTGGCACGAACATGGTGATGAGCATGATTATTTTCAACATTTTTTAAAAAATATTGGTAGTAAAATGAATTTATTTGGTAAAAATTATCCATCAAGTGAAGGAGATATAATAACGGGGAAAAAAAGAATTGATAGATGTGTTGGTTTAGGTGAAGAAGCTAGACAAAGAGGAATACCTCCATTTTGGATGTTTGGTGTTGCATGAGAAAATTTTTTTTAAAAAAAGAAATTATTATTATTTTTTTTTGATAGACTATATTCTTTTTTTTTAGAGAATTTTAAAAAAAAGTATTATTAATATACTGTACGTTCACATATATAAATATATTGTTATATAATTTTGTTAGGGGGTTAAATTAATTAATTAAAAAGAACTTTTTTAAAATAGCATTAAAAGATTTATTATGATTTTAATTCTTAAAGAAAATTGATAAAGTTATTTTTATTGAGGGAAAATTTTAAAAATAATTGTTATATATAAAATACAAAAAAATTTATATTTATAATAATAAATTAGGTTATCGCAAATAAAACTTTTGTACATATTCTTTTGTATCATTGGGATTATCATCTTTGTTCACTATTCGATAACGAATTTCGAAATCAAGATCACGTGGATTTTCTATACTTTTTTTACAATCAATTGTACCATTAATTATTGTACCTAATAAAATAATAATATAAATATGAATTGATTTTAAATAAAATCAAACCAAATCTTCCCATTCAAAAAACAACAAATTACCTTGTTCAACTTGAATACTATGTTCTAAGAGAAAAATAGTTTGTCTCCAATGAGTAACTTTACCTTGGGGACCCGTTGTGAAACCTGAAACCTCATCAACTTTATCACCAATATTCTGAGATAATGGGATATCATGGTTATCACGTGTAAACCATGTATCAAAATATCCCATAAATCCATGAACGTGCCCATGTCGAGTAGATACTAAAGTAAAAGGTGATGTGAAATCTAACCGAAATTTACGAATTGTATATGTAGGTACTTCTTTAATAGATACGACATTCGTAATTATAGCTTGTGGCTCTACATATTCTATTATTGCAGAAGTTTTTATAGGAGATTTCATGGCTGTCATTTTAAAACCTACGATAGATCGGAACCGTTAATATGTTAGAACGTGTACAATTCAATTTCTTTATATTATATACTATCTTGTTAATACCGTAGACATCGTTCCAAAAATTCAATGTATCATTGAATAATTCTTCATCTTCGATTGCTGATAATAAAAGACGACAATGACTGGGCGCGACTGTAAATTATTTTAGAAATTTTTTTATTTTGAGTAATAAACTCAGGAGATCAATATAACAATATTGTATATCTGCCCATAACTTACGAACTCCATCTGTTGCTAGCCATTTATCCCGCGCCACGATGACAGAGTCTAACATTGCTTCAAAAAATAAGAAATAACCCATCCATTCGGAAATTATTATATCTACGTTTTTTACAGGAAGTATTACCTCTTCGATTTTTCCGTTTATTAATCTGCAATGAAATCTTTAATTTGAATTTTTATCAATTAAAATAATTGCTTAATATTTAAACTTACGTAATAATATCATCTAATTGATTTTCTTTTATAATTTCCTTAGTTCTTTCTATTATGTCGGACTTTTCCACGGAAAAAACTGAAATATAATATAATTTTCAATTTTCATCTAAAACGCGCCTTTTAAAATAAATGAACACTAACCTTTAGAAGCGCCTGCTTTGGCTGCAAACATCGACAATATACCGGTACCTGAGAAAGGAATCGTTAATATTTTATAATTTCTAATAAGCTAATAGCAATTACTTACCACATCCAACATCCAGTACAATCTACGTTGAAATTTAAAGTATTTATTATAGAGGTTACAAAAACAATTTAAAATAAATAAAGTGTAAATCGAACCTTGTTTTTGAAGAGATCTTTGTTTTCATAAATAAAGTCACGATAACTCTCTGTGCGAATTCGATCTTTTAACATTTCTTCGTGTATATCTTCGAAATAAACAGAATAACATAAAAATTTTTATTCTGAAAATCTACATCGAGAAGATAGAATTGAAAAAAAAGGATTTCTAACCGTTTTTTGCATAAGAATTAAAATAATAATTTGTTCTTTCTTCATAAGTGCTTGTTAATTTCAAAGATCGCTCGCTAATAAGAAAGGAAAAGCAATTAATCACTTGATTTCACTTATAACTTCATATAATTACATTCTAACCTTTTTATATCGGAATGTACATCTAAGAAAGAGTTTTTGACCATATTACGATATTCGTTGAATTGTGATTCTATAGTCTTAAATCTTACTTCAGTATTAAAAAGTCGTTCTTCTGCAAGGCGAAGTTTTTTTAAAAGTTCATGTTCTAGAGGTGTAGTGGGATTAATCTCGATACTTTGATCTTGACTTTTCAAACCCAAAGAATGACTTTCAATATCTTTGTCAAATTCTTCATCTTCACTTTCAGCATAGTCAAAAGCTACATAGAATGTTATAATCAAAATTTCAAAAATATGAACCATAAAACTTTACTTTTTTATACGATACCATATAATAAGGGATCTTCTTCAAGTACTGGCTTAAGATAAACATCATCATTAATGATTGTTTGTATATTTTGTATTGTGTAAGATGTGATTTTTTCCAATTCAAAATTCTACATAAAGATTAATTATTAATATAATCAACAAAGATTTAATAAAGTTTATCATTTATTTACCTGTTGGCGAATATAATTTATCAGGCGAATACATTGATAAAAATCGAGTTCTACAATAATAATCTATAGCATTAAAATTTTCATATAAGGTAATTTCAATATAAAATTATGTTCAAGACTATGTACTTAATTCTGTACGTATTTTCTGAAAATCAAAACCATGATGAATTGAACAATGGTTAAATAAATCATTCGCTGAATGGAATAGTTCGTTACAAAATAAACATTTAAGATCTTGATGAGCTTCTTCTTCCCAATCATCCCAACGTTCATCTTTATATCAAAAGAAAATTAGTAAATCATATAGATTGATTATCAGTTCATAGTTATCTTACCATTGGGATCGTATTCTGATTCACTATATTCTGAGGAGGAATAATTTCCAGAATGCGAAGAGATTTGTGTCGACATATTGTAAAAGAATATAATCGAACGATATTTGTAAAAGTTGATTTAACCCAAAAACAATATATATATATATGTGAAAAAATTTTGATAATTGGATAAAATTCTCAATTGTAATTCGTTGTCTCCATCTATGTTTCACAATCCGAGTTTAACTTTAATGAATAACCAAATATAGAAAAAAGCCCATGAAGCTTATGAAATCATTTGAACATAATATATAAACGCGAAAATCTTCAATATAAGTATATAACTACTATACAATTTCTGCAATTTCTTTAAAAACATTATTTCGGTACTTTATTTTTTTGCAAAATGCAGGTCAGATGCATAACCACTACTCCTTATGAAGGCCAAAAGCCTGGCACGAGTGGCTTAAGGAAGCGAGTTAAAGTTTTTCAACAAGAAAATTATACGCAAAATTTTATCCAAGCTACTTTGGATGCTATGTCCTCCCCAAGTGCCAAGGAAGCTACCCTCGTTGTAGGTGGGGATGGTCGCTATTTTTCTACAGAAGCTATTCAACTAATTATACGCATTGCGGCAGGAAATAGGGTAAGTTAAATACATATTCATTCTTCCATGACCATAATTTCAAACTTATAAAAAAACTTCATTTTTAGGTTGGTAAACTGATTATTGGAAAGAATGGTATTCTCTCAACTCCTGCTGCTTCTAATCTCATTCGTAAACGTAAAGCGGACGGTGGTATTTTATTAACGGCTTCTCATAATCCCGGAGGTAGTATAATAAAGAGAATTTAATCGTTTTCGGCTGGAATTATCAGCTGATACTTCTTCTTGAATTGAAAGGTCCGGATAATGATTTTGGTATTAAATTCAATGTTAGCAATGGAGGTCCTGCTCCAGAAAGTGTTACAAATTTGATTTACGAAAATACTAAGAAATGTAACGAATATTATATATGTGACATGCCCGAAGTAATTTTATTATTATATATTTTTTACATTCATTGCAATTCAATTTCCTTAACAATGAATTAATGACCGTTACATACGTTTCCTTTTTTTTAGATTGACCTATCTAAAACAAGAGTTCATACTATAGATGGTTTTACTATCGAGATTGTGAATTCTGTAGAGGATTACGTACAATTACTTAAAGAAATTTTTGATTTTGAACAAATTACGCAATTCTTTAAAAATAATCCTAATTTTACAATTCTTTTTGATGGTTTACATGGAGGTATAATTATAATTTTCAATATTTGTGTTTTATTATAACATTTTATTGTAATAATTTATTTTTAATTTAAGTAACGGGACCTTATGCTGAACGTATTTTTGTTGAAGAACTTGGTCTTTCACGTTCTTCAATACAAAATTGCACCCCATTACCGGATTTTGGTGGCAGTCATCCTGATCCTAATTTGACTTACGCTCATAATTTGGTCGAACGTGTTGAAAGAGAAAATATTAATTTTGGAGCTGCTTCTGATGGTGATGGCGACCGTAATATGATTTATGGGAAAAATGCTTTTGTTACGCCATCAGATTCAGTAGCCGTTATTGCTGCTCACGCTGAAGTAATTCCGTACTTCCAAAAAACTGGCATTAAAGGGTTGGCACGTAGTATGCCAACAAGCGCAGCTATCGATTTAGTTGCAAAAAAAAAAGGATTGGAAGTTTTCGAAGTACCTACCGGTAAGTTTATAATTGAATCTTATTATATATATTTTTTTTGTTTGTTATAATATTAATTTTGTAGGTTGGAAGTTTTTCGGTAACCTTATGGATGCAGGTCGTCTATCAATATGCGGGGAGGAAAGTTTTGGTACTGGTTCTGATCACATTCGTGAAAAAGATGGTATATGGGCCATTATAGGTTAGTGAGTGATGATAATATTTTGGTTTGATTATTTGTTTCATCGTTCTAATAATTGATTTGATTTATTATATAAATTTTAGCATGGCTTAACATTATAGCTGCGGTAAATGAAAAAAAACCAGGCTCTGGTATTAAAGAAATCCTTCTTGAACATTATCAAACTTATGGACGCAACTTTTTTTCTAGGTATATTTTATAATAATTTTTTTTTTCGAAAATTACGCAATATTTATTAACTTATTTTAATCCGTTCTAGATATGACTATGAGGAAGTTGAAAGTGAAAGCGCTAATAAAATGGTTGCACATCTTCGTCATTTAATTAATGCGAGCAAAAATGACTTTATCGGGAAATCTTTTGGTCAATTTACGGTTAAAGAAGCTGATGATTTCGAATATAAGGATCCAATTGACGGAAGTATCACTAAAAATCAGGTAATTTATATTAAATTCCATTATTAATTTTATTTCAAAATTAGTTTAACTAATAATTTATGTATTATTTTAAGGGTATTCGTATAATCTTTACTGATGGCTCTCGAATTGTAATTCGACTAAGCGGTACAGGAAGTCACGGTGCAACGATTAGATTATATGTCGAAAAATATTCCCAAAATGCTTCAGAATATGGAGCTGATACTCAAGAAGCATTGAAACCAATAATTGATGTTGCATTACAAATTTCAAAGTTACAAGAATTTACAGGACGTGACAAACCAACTGTTATTACTTAAATTAAGTGTAATTTTAGTAATATTATTATTAGTGGCATTTTTGTATTCTTTTTAAATTATAAATATTATTTATTTTTAAATCTGACTGGTTTTCATAATACGTATCCATATATTTTGAGAATATTTTATATTATTATGTAAACGACTTTTGTACTACCCTAACACGCTCAACACCATCTTTTGAAGCGATTTAGCCTACCAAGGTTCGAACAACTAATATAACTAATAAAGCTTCAATCATTATTCCATTTACTATCAATAATTGATTATGCAAGATCATACTGTTCCACAAAGAATTTGAAAAGTAACAAAGTAATTAGTTTGTTTAATATTAATAATTAACTGAATCTTTAATATATGTTTTTTGACAGTTACTAAATTGGCTCAAAGATTGAAAAAGGTGAGAACGAAAAGAAATCCTATTTGAATTCAAAAAACTGAAACTGAAATTGACCGATTAAGCCGAGTTATTACTGCACATGAATATCAAGTATTTGTTAATTTTTTCTTTTTCGGTTTTTTTAAGGTAAGTTATTATGACGCACTTTAAAAAGGGTATCTAATCAATTTACTTAGTGATAAAGCGATTCATTACCAAACAGTTTTGCTAAGATTCAACCACCTGAAGGCCAAGATCTGGTGTAGTTAAAAGTTGTGGGTATGAAAACAAAATTTATCAGAGCTAAGTGGTGGTAAGGTCAGCATAAATCTTTTTTAAAATACTTTGAAAATGATCAACTTTTGCTTATATGCTGAATTCTTTCTTATGGACAGCAATTTTGCGGCAAGAATTCCGCTTGCCAAATGTGATCTCGAACTCGGTTCAAAGGTATAATTGTTGTATTACTAAAAGTTGGCTTATTATTTCGTACAAGATTTCGGTATAGTAATCCAGCTGTTGAGGTTATTTTTTTATGTATAATATTTAACATATTTAATAGAAAACCTAAAAATTAGTTTTAAAAATTTGGTCACGTGCCGCAGTAAATTTTAGCCTGCTAAGTGCAAACTACTTGGTCGCTATTTCATATTTTCCAAATTCATTTTGGATTTCGCGACTAAATACGAAAGTAACGAAACTGATACTTTCATATACATGTTTACCAAAAAAAAAAATATTTTTTTTTTTTAATTCTAAAAAAATTTTATGTAAATAATAATAAAAAAAAACTTTTATATAGAAGTCATAAATATAATAATAAATTTTTCATCGTCAACGTTAAACTTTACAGAGATGAACTTTGGATCTATTCAAAAAGTTGTTGAAATTCCGCTTCCGATCTCGAATCAAACGGTTGAAATTGACTGTGATCAACTTGGAACAGCAGGGGAAACCCTCAATATGTTTGGCAGCGAAATCATTGACATGAAATATTGGATTCACTTTGCACTTTTTTACAACGTAATTCGAGAATCGCCTGAAGAAGCCGTTAGTATTTTGGAAAGAGGTCTTTTATCACCCGGATCAATAGAAGAACGTTGTAAATGTTTGAATTTACTTGCAAGCACTTACTTTAAAATGTACAAAGCACCAAAGTATCAAGCAAACGTCGACCAAAAAAATCACTTTTTGGTTCAAGCTACAGAGAAATTCAATGAAGCTTCTCAGCTTAATCCCCAAAATCTTATTTCTTTAGTAGGAAAAGGACTTATATATCTTGCAAAGAAAGATCCGGTACAGGCAAATCGCGAATTTTCAAATGCCTTAAGAATCTCGCCAAACTTTATACCGGCTCTTTTCGGTTTGGCTCGTATACAATATTCTCATAAATCCTTCAAAGATGCTCTTGCAACATATCAAAGAATTGTCAGACTCAATCCATTTATGATACATCCGGATCCTCGTATTGGTATTGGCCTTTGCCTCAATAAATTGAATCGTTTTAATGAAGCAGTTCAAGCCTTTGATAGGGCTATTGCAATGAATCCAAATAGTGTACCGGCTAATATCCTCCTTGCCACTATTGAATTTGATATTGCTAAGCAACTTGATCCTTATAAAGATGTGACGGACGAAGAGAGATTAGCTAATTATTGTGCAGGCATGGAACGCGTGGAATTAGCTCTTAACATTGATCCTACTAAATCAAGTGCTTTAATTCTTTTGGCACATGGGTTTTATCTTCGAGAAGAGATGGACTTTTCTCTTGAAGCATTAAGACGTGCTGAAAAATATGCAGATTCCCGATTTATGCAATCCGAAACACATTATCAACTTGCCAGAGCTTACCACTTTATAGAAGAATATGATAAAGCTTTTTATCACTATTATCATGCAATAGACATTAATGAAAATCATACCTCGGCGCGTTATGGATATGGACAAATGTTAATTCGTAATGGTTATTATGAAGAAGCTAGAGATGAATTCGAAAAGTTATGGGTCCTAAATGTCAAAAATTTAGATGTTACCACAGTTTTATGCGTATTGAACGCTCATATTGGCTTTAATGATTCGGATCAATCAGTTAAGCAAAAAGCATTAAATGATTTTGATAGAATCTCAAAAGCTTTCATAGAGGATAAATATAAAAATCCTGATATTTCAACTGTAAAGGCTTGGTTCTTTGAACAAAAAAAGAATCCTGTTAAAGCACTTGCATCATTGAAAAAGGCAAAGGAATTATATGAACGTCTTCATAGACCAGTTCCATTTGAACTTCTCAATAAAATGGGGAATATGGCTTTTAAAGCTAAATTCTATGATGAAGCAATTGAACATTATAGTGAAGCCTTAAAAATAATTGAGGAATTACCAGAAAAAGGAGGATATCGTGGATTAACAGTGTGTTATAATAAGGGACGTGCTAACGAAGCCGCACATAAAACAGAGCAAGCAAGAAATATTTATAAAAAGATTATAGATCATAGTCCTGAATTTGTGTTAGCACGTTTACGTCTAGCTGCAATTGAAGACAAACTTAAAAATCATCATAAAGTTGATGAAATAATTCATGAAGTTCTAGATCTTGATGAAGAGAATATGGAAGTCAAAAAAATACATGCTCTATACCAATTAAGACGTGGCGATTTTCAAACTCCTAGAAATTTCTTGCATTCTCTTGCGGAAAAAAATGACTTAGTAGCTATAACGGCATTAGGTAGTCTATATCTGATTAAAGCACGTCTAATCAAACAAGAGCAAGAAAAACCACAAAGAGAAGCATATTATAAGAGAGCTGTGGAATTATTCCAAAGAGCTCTAAATTTAAATCCAAGGAATATATGGGCAGCTAATGGAATTACTGTGGCATTGGCAGAAACGGGAAGAATGCAAGAAGCAAATGAGGGTTTCTGGAAGATACTTCAAAATTGTCCTAAGCCTGAATTCAATATAAATTATGCTCATACTTGTGCTCTTTTAGGCGACTATGGCAACGCAATACGTTTTTATGAAGTAGCTTCCAAAAAGTATCAACATAGAGATTACCAAATAATGGAATGGATTGCAAGAGTATATTATATAATCGGAAAGGAACGAAAGAATCTCGAATCATTGGAAACAGCTTTAGATTGGACGCAGAGAGCACTCAGGTTGAAGCCAGATCATAAGATTGCGCTTCATAACCTTGCTTTGCTCCAACAAACCCGCGCTCAATTAATAAGAGACGCTAAATTAGGTCAATCAAAAGTGGGAGTAACAGCTCCAATAACTGCGGCGTCTCCAAATATTTCATTGTCGGAATTGAAAAAAGTGATTGCTTGGGCACAATGGTCTACAAAAACATTTGAAGAGATACTTAAAGAAGAATATAAAAAAGTAATGTTTGATCGCGATTTAGTAAAGAATCGCGTAGCCTTTGGAAACTCAATGATTGGAAGTTTCGAAAAAAAGAAGAAGGAGCTCGAGGTAATCGAAGAACAAAAAGAGGCCGAAAGAACAGAAAGAAAAAGAGTTGAAGAAGAAAACCGGCGTATAGAAGAACAAAGGATTGCGGAAGAAGCGATATTAGAAGAAGAAAGACGAAAGAGAGCCGCAGAGGAAGACAGAGTAAGGAATGAACGACTTCAGGAGTATGCGGCCATGCAGAAGATATTATATGCGCGAGAAGAGAAATCCAAAAGAAGAAGATACTCCTCTGACGAAGACGATAGAGGAATGTCTTCTAAAAAGTCTCGTAGAGGTTTTAATCTTTAAAAAAACAATAATAATAATCATGTATTTTTAATTTATTTTATTTTTTTTTTGTAATTAGTAATTTTTTTGTAAAATAGATTTTTTCACAAAAATATTTTATATTAGTAAAAGAAACTCATATCTGTCGATACAAATAAGGTTTAATAAACAAAAGTTTTAGTCAATTAAAATGTTTTATACGCGATCGAATTTTTCTCTATTATGATAAAATATCTTCTATCTGATAATTACGAAATTATTATCTCTGTTGTCAATTTTATTTCTTAAGCTTATTTATTGCATTATACTGTACATCTACGACTTAAGAAGTTAAATTTGTAGATCATATACCAATTTGACCGCGCCGATGGAAAATTGTTCTTTCAATCTTTTCCCCCTCAACCATTAATGAAAAATGAATTTTTATATGCAAGCTGCAGAAATATTAACAAAATTATTGGCTAAAGAAAGTTCAATTAAATCACTTACGTTGGCAGATAATGTTAAAGAAAAGAAAAAAATGTATGCTTTAATATGTGAAACATTAAAATGTGTGTATAATTTTTTAATTCATCTTCCTTATTTAAATTATTAAATCAACTAAAATTATTGATTTTTTAAGATAAGAATGTTATCAATCAAGTTATTGAAAATTCTCAGTTACTTAAAGTTGAGAAAAAAGTATTTATTATATTTATAATATATGTATTGTTTTAACATTCAATTTAAAATTATTTAAAGAATGTTTTTTTATATACAGTTACCGAAAAATATTGCTATTTTGTTGGTACACGATCTATTATTTTCTTCGAATGGAATAAAGAATTTATCAGATGGTCCTTATAAAGCGGCAATTATGAGAAACGAAATCAGATTAAGAGCTGAACTTGTTAAATTAAAAATTAAATTAAAAATAAAGAATAATGAAGATTTGATATCATCTGGTTATCGTAATTCGGGTAATTTCAATTTTATTGAAAAATTTTTATATAAGACGGAAAAATTAAATTACTCAAATTATTGAATTTATTGAAAATTTATAGTTGCTCTACCACGTTATGTTCGTGTTAATACTCTTAAAACTTCTGTTGAGAAGGTAATTGAACACTTCCAATCGGAAGGATATATGCTTGAGGAACCAATTAAAAATTTGAATAATTTAAGGTTTAATATTATTTCATGCATATATAAATTTCAAAGTTCAACCCAAAATATATGCACTTACTAATTAATGATATTATACAGTCCAAAAACAATACGCAAAGATTTTCATTTATCCGATCTATTAATATTACCACCAGATACTGACCTTCATAATCATATACTTTACTTATCTGGTGACATAATTCTTCAGGTATGATCATTAAATTTGAAAAAGGAAATTTTTATATTATTTAAAACTAAAAAAAAGTCGAAAAAAAATTAGGATAAAGCATCATGTTTTCCGTCGTATGTTTGTTCTCCTTCAATTAATTCATACGTAATCGATGCATGTGCTGCGCCTGGAAATAAAACTTCACATCTTTCAGCCATAATGAAAAATTCTGGAAAAATTTGGGCTTTTGATCTTGACAAAAAGAGATTAAAATTATTGGAAAAGCTAACTCAAAAAGCCGGTTGTAAAAGTATCCTGTGTTTTTTTTTTGCAAAAAATTAATTATAATCTTATTATCCTTAATTTGAAATGGAATAATCTATAGATATAGAAGCAGTTCATGGATCATTTTTGGATGTGGATCCATTGGATAAAAAGTATTCAAAAGTTGAATATATTTTACTGGATCCTTCTTGTTCTGGATCAGGAATTGTAAACCGATTAGATAGATTGCTTGATTCTTCTGGTGAATAAATTTCAATCATTTTACAATATCTGAATTTAATTTTTAATGCGTCTTAATCTTTATTTAAAGAACAAAAAACGTATCAATCCGATTCAAATCAAAAATCGCAAGAACGGTTAAAAAATTTAAGTGAATTTCAAGTAAAAATCATTTTACACGCATTCAAATGCAAGTATATAAATTTCTTATTAGTCTATTTATTATTAGTAAAATTTATTCTCTAATTTTTTATGCTTCATAATTAGTTCCTTTAGCAAAAAAAATCGTATATTCAACGTGTTCAATTCATTCTCAAGAAAATGAACAAGTTGTTAAAGAAGTATTACAACAAAATAATGATTTTATATTAGCTAATAGAAATGATGTTATACCAACTTGGAATAGACGTGGTATTTCAAGTGAATTTGATGATAATGAAGGTAAATAATTGTATTGTCTTTTTCTTAAAAAAAAATTTTATCTCACACTATATTTAAAATAGAAGCAGATAAACTTATTCGTACACTACCAGAAGATTTTACAAATGGATTTTTTGTAGCATGTTTTATTCGTAAATTAAATTATATGGAAAATGCTACAAATACTATTAACACTTCTAATATAAATAATAGTAAAAGACAAAAACGAAAACGAAAAAGAAAAAAACATAAAAAGGTTGATGATAACTTAAACGAAAATGATGATGTTGATTTAGAAATGAATGTACAAAAGAAAAATAGGTATATATGAATTCAAAAATCAGGTAATTAGATAAAAAGAAAAGAATATATAATTAAATAAATTAAATTTGAAAAATTTGGGTAGCATGTGTGATGACAATTTGTGACATATGTCATACTGTATGTGGCAATAATAATTACAGATTTACAACAGGTTTAGTCAATTTAATGATCAGCAAAAACATCATTTTTGAACGATCGACTCCCACAAAAAACCTGTTTTAAGTGTAAGCGTAAGCGCGATTTTGTTACACAATTGCATTTATCAATCGGAGTTTATTGATTACCGCAGTATTACGAACCCCAGATATAAGCAAATTTTTTTTTGTTTTAGATAACAATCCCACTTTACCCAAATGACCGATCAATCAATTTTTAACCGTTTTCGAGCAAATGATGCTCCATATGTTGCTTTTCAGGATGATGATAATGAAGAAGAACATGAAGAGGAATCAAATAGTTATGTTTTACGTCCAACAATGCAAAATACCACCTCACCACGGACAGTAACTCCGTTATTTCAACCTTTATCAAATCATAAACAACAACAATACCATCAATTGCCCGAAAATGACGAAGATGAAGTAGCATTTTCAGATCAGGAAAGTAATGAGGCTCCTCCTTCATTAATTGTTGAGATGCCTTCTCAGCGTCATAAGAAATTAAATCTAAACCCAGGGATGGACATACGAGAACTAACAATGTGGAAATGGGTTAATGTAGAGAATCTCGATTTATTTCTTGCACATGTAAGTTCTTAAAAGTTTCTTTCTTTTAAATACAGATATAATTTGATTTATTATTTTTTTTTCTTATTGCGTGAGTCCAGGTTTATTCATATTATACCGGAAAAGGAATATATTGTATTTTACTAAATCGATTTCTGAATTTATTGTAAGTTATTTTAAACAAATAATGTTTATTTAAAATAAACATTAATTTATTAGTTTTATTATTATTTTAGAACTATGGGATTTGTGATTGGATTTTCAACCTTCTTGCTTGGATGTGTAGATTATTCATTAGTTCGTAAAAGTGATAGTTTGTCGCAAGTTATAATACCGAATTGTATTGGGCAGTAAGTGTAATTGAAATCAATTCTAGTACTACGAACATATTCGTTATTTTATTCATCATTTATTTATTTATTACATCTTAAGATTATCTGGATGGACAAAATTTTTTCTCGTGTTAATTACCAGTTTTTGGATCTGGACAATTATTAAATTTATATTAGATATTCGTGGATTAGTTGATATGTATAATTTTTATACGTACCTTCTCGACATTCCTGACGTAAGTTTAATTATTATTTATGATTTAAAATGTGTTTTTTTCTTTATTTTTAAAAAATTTTGATTAATTATTAGGCTGATATGCAAACTGTCTCATGGCAAGATGTAGTTTCACGAATAATTAAAATAAGAGACAATAATCCAACAACAAGCCATCAAGTTAATAATCAGCCGCAACAACGTTTAGATGCTCATAATATTTCAAATAGAATAATGCGTCAAGATAATTATTTAATAGCACTTTTCAATAAGGATTTGTTAAATTTAACAATACCAATTCCGTTTCTTAGAAAAAAAAATTTTTTGACAAAGACTATGGAATGGAATTTAAATTGGTGCGTGTTGAATTATGTTTTTAATGATCATGGACAGATTAGAAAGAGATTTATAAAAGATGTACAAAAAGAGAGAGAGAAGTTAATTCATGGGTATGCCACTTAAATATATTATTTCTAGATTTAATTGATGTATTTATTTTGATTAAGGAAATTATTAATTTAGATTGCGTAATCGAATTATTTTTATGGGAATTCTTAATTTTGTTTTGGCACCGTTCATAGTAGTCTATCTGCTTGTATTTTTCTTTTTCCGATATTTTATGGTGAGACTTATTAAATTTAAAATTATCAGTTTTTTTTTAAACCTTATATGTATGTAATTTTTTTTTTTTTTTTTTAGGAATATCGGTCAGATCCTGGCTCCATTTTTGGTTCGCGTCAATGGACACAATTTGCGCGATGGAAATTTAGAGAATTTAATGAGCTTTCGCATTTATTTCATCAAAGACTGGATAAGAGCTATAAACCTGCAAATAAATATATTGACCAATTTCCTAAAGAAAAAACTATCTTGGTTATAAGGTAGTTAAATTTTGTTACTTACATTAATTCGTAATGTCCTAATATGTAAGTCTATTAATACTTTTGAATTTTTTACAAAAGATTTATACTTTTTATAATTGGTTCTTTCACAGCCGTATTGATATTGGCTACTTATATTGATCCTGATCTTTTTCTTGGCTTCGAAATTACACCTGGACGAACAGTTTTCTTTTATACTAGTGTATTAGTACCGCTATTTGCAGTTAGTCGTAGCATTATTCCTGATGATCATTTGGTTTTTGATCCAGAAGCTAGATTAAAAAAAGTTGTTGAACATACACATTATTCTCCCGACGAATGGAGAGGACGGTTACATACGGATGAAGTAACAATTTATAATTGCATATTCAAAATATTTTGTTTTTTAAGAGTTATTTTTCATATTTACTCTTTAATTATGACTTATTTTAGGTTCGAAGAGAATTCATTCAATTATTTGAAGTTAAAGTCACATTGTATATTCAAGAAATTTTCAGTGTTATCTTTACACCTTTCATACTCTGGTTTTCTCTCGCTGATTGTAGTCATATCCTTTTAAATGTTTATTAGTATTTAACTGAAATAATTAAATCTTTATTTTTTTTATTCTTAACTTTTAATTCTTATCGTACAGCAAATTATAGATTTCTTTCGTGAATTTACTGTTCATGTAGACGGTGTAGGCTATGTTTGCAGTTTTGCAATTTTTGATTTCAGAAGGCATGGCAATGTCAAGGTATTGTATATATTACGTATGTTTTTGCTTATATAAATTTATTAAATTCAATTTCAATAACCATATTTAGTATGGTGCACCGGCATCAGAGGTTGAAAATGAATATTATCTTTCGAAAGATGGTAAAATGGAGAAAAGCTTTTTGAATTTCAAGGTAAATATCCAATCACAAATAGTTTTACGTACTAATGAAACATTCTTAATTGATTATTATTCTTTTTATTAATAGGCAAATCATCCGGATTGGGAACCAACAGATCCGTTCGGGTCTCTCTATCTTAGTCGTTTAACAGAATTTAATAATCAAGTTCACTCGGAACGTCCAAATGCCGCACGTGCATCAGCTGTTGATTCTATCCTTAAAACAAATAACAATAACAATAAGCGCAATAGTAATAACAATGTTCATTTCAGTTATCCAATTGGCTCCCAATCAACAAATTATACTCATGCCGGAATTGGAATTGGAGGTGGTGATGACTTAAATTCAATGATGGAAGGTGGCCAAACACATGCTGGTCCGTCTTATGCAACACACAGACCTTATCGTAGTTTTGGTGTAAGTAATCCACCCTCAAGCCCATTAAATTCTCCTCGTTCAAGTCAGGAACATTATACTAGTGAATTAGGTGATTCATATTTATTACCAGGTGCAAGGATGGGTGGTGTTGAAATAAATGAATCAAATGAGCATGATAAACCACGTAACGGTGGAGTAATTGGTTTATTAAACCAATTTTATGAACTTAATAATTCTTCAATGTAAAATAAATATTTGTGGTATTAGATTTGTTTTGTGAATAAATGGGGGACCAGACTGAAAATAAACCTAAGGAACATTATTTATTACTTTTTTTTTCAAATAAACATTTTAAATACTATGTTGTATAGAAATATAGATTATATTATTGTATAACAAAAGTTATAATATTAAAATCATAAAAAAAAATTAGAATCATATGATAGAAAAGATTAATTGATAGAATCATTCAAATTTTAAATTTCAATGATTTTATTATTTTAAAAATTTTACACAAATGATTAATTTTTTAAAATTTAGTATGCTATCTAATGCAAAAATAAAAATAATCAAATTAACCTTTTTTTTAATTACATTTTTTTTAATAACCAAAAAAAATACTAACTCAATTATAAATAAGAATGTCAGTACTATAAATATGTCTTTGAAATCATTCAACTATCTTTATACTAGTATAAAAAAAAGAAATAAAATAAAAATTTATAATAATTTTGGAGAGGGAATATAAGTAAATAATGATAAGTTAATAAAAAAAAATAAAAATTATCTAAAAAATTATATATACATAATGTAAAGAAAAATATATAAATGGAAAATAGCGAAAAAAATACAATGCAAAAAAAAATCGCTATTTTAACAAAATAATGTAATAAAGTAACAAAATAAAAATAAAAAAAATGATGTAATGTGTAAAGAAAATAAAAATATTCTATATACAAAATTTTTCGAGTCGATGATCTTCATTTCCGGGAAGTCAATTATTGCAATATTAAATATATCGAAAGATCCAATAGTGTATTAAGCGGGTACACCCAAATGCACCCTGCAACAGCGTTCAACCATCAATACATGAATTGGTAAACACATGCGAGTTGTTGTCACTTCCATGAAAGAAAGTACATGGAATTGATTAAGTACGTCCCACATGACCTCGGTACTTTTACCGTTATCTTTTTTCGGATTGTATAAAAGGTCAACCTAATTTAAATATAATAATTATAAGATAAATACCATAGTACGCTAGAAAATAACTAATTAAAAAGATATTTACTTGAATGGTGTTAGATACAGTCTCGTTACTACTCATTTCGACAAGAAAACCTGTCGCTTCAGGCCGGAAACCATTGACTGGAATCGGATGGTTTAAAACCATGCCGCAGATTTTTGAATTTTGTCCGTTTCCATCCGATATCGGTTTGATATCAAGCGTTGTGTCTAAATTGACACTAAAAATAGGCACTTTGCCTTCCGTTACTTTTATCCATGCTAAAATAACATTTTTATTATTATTTATAACTAATTTACCAATTTCCTAAACTTCGATGATGCATAATTGCCGAAATGTAATAATAATTTAAGTAGAATTTGTTACTTACAATTTTTTTCTTCCTGCGTCATGGCACCGGTTTTGGTAATTATAATTTGTCTAAAACCACCTGAATGTTTACTAAAAGCGCAAGTCCTGCTCCAAGTCTCTTTATATAAGGATTCTAGATTTTTGTTCTCATAAGTTGGAGTAGAGTAACTTCCTAGCTTTTTACCCTCCATATCAACCCAAACCATGACCAATCTGCGTTGATCAAAGCTAAAACCATATGACATATGCAAAATTTTGTTGTACTCTACAAGTTCTCTCACTGGAGGAGCTTTCTCTGTCAATCGAAAACTGACGGAAACAACAGATGGTTTTGGTAGGATAAAAAGTGGTCTATAAGACTTTGAGCGTGTATATACACTGAAAGCCAAATCTTTGAGAACAGGTCTTTGTCTGAATGGTCGAATACAGTTTTCACCGAATCGAACAACGTGTTCGATCGGTATGAGTTGCGGCATTACATAATTCAATATATTTTTTGTTGAGACTAATTTCAATGATTTTTCAAGAGACGTATAAAATTTAGCATAGCATTTGAATATGTCATAATAAGCAGTCAAGTGATCAAATGGATTGATAAGATAGATCACAAGTTGTGTTTTCTCAAAGTTAGCAGTATGTGATGCCAATGAAGAACCTTATAAAAATTGATTACAATAAATATCTTTTTCAAAATCTATGCAAATAACGATATAAAAAATTTTAATTTACCAAATTTTTCACATCCTAACTTGTAACTGCGAATCATTCGATCCAATTCTGTTTCATTCCCCTTTAGTGCTAAAATAATATAAATATAAAGATGATCATTTAAATAATTTTGTCTTCTTGAATTAATACAGTAAATGACGTTTAGCTTACGTTCTAAACGAATGGGTACAATGCCTTGTTTATAGTTTAGGGTAATTCCAGGTTCATGCGTTCCTAACATACAATGAAGCTATTTGAAACATAATTAGAATATAATTAATTTTTTTTTTTTTTTTTAGGAAGAAAAAATATATATTAAAAAAATACAATGAAATAGAACAAATACCTCATACTGGACCCGCAGTTCACTGAAAAAATTTTTCACATGATAAGATAGTGACTCACTTTCTGGGTAAAGGACAAAGTATTTGACGTCCTTTCTACCAGCAAAAGGGGTGAGATTATGCTTATCCCAATACTTGACAATCTCCGGAGAAGTCTCGATGAGAAATTTATCAGCACAAACGATTATATCAGGCGTCTTGAGCACCTGAAAATTGGGCTCAGCACCTTCATTAATCTTGAATTGAGAACCTAAAAACAAAAAATAAATTAATATAATTACAATTATATAAGAGAAATGAACATATATATATATACCATTTAATTTATAATAATCTTGAACATGTAGCGGTCCATTTACGGACAACTGTGGATATTTTTCTGGACGTGGAAATTTGACAGAAATTTCTTCGATAACATTCTTTAGTGACAGAGTAATTTCTTGCTGTTCTGATGGAAGAGCAGAAGACGTAGGAAGATCTATAAAAAATAATTATAGAGGAAAGATTAGAAGAGGCAAAATCGAGAAGTATACGTATATTCAATCAATATATTCAACAAAAAGAAAATTTACCATCATTAAGATTTTCTAAAATTCGTCTACGTGATTCAATAAATTCAAAAGTACTCTCGCCTTCACCATGAATTCCTGCACCAAAAGGATACGAACCACCTACTATTTGTTCTCGAAGAAACTGTAATGCTAATTCGGATTGTGTATCGTTGCAAACTTCGCAATCTGTTAAACGTTGAAGTCGCCGACGTTCATAAAGAACGTAGATATTAAATACCATACTTAGACGTCCAGAATTTAAGAAACCCAGCTCGCGATGATTTGAAACATTTAAATTGCCAGTCTCATTTTTCCATTCAAATTCTGATGATTCACCGTCGGATTCAATATCAGATTCAGATTCACTTTCACAACTCTCACTAGTATTATCAGTATCACTTTCACTCGAAGAACATTCTGTTTCCTCCGCCTTTCGTTTATGACTAGATTTTGAATTATCATTTAAGGTTTTAGGTTTTTTGGCTTCCAAAACCCAAGCCGGTTCATAATCTGGCGTATAAAAGAAACCTCGTTTTCGCTTTTTACGATTTGTAACACGACAAAACTTTCCTCCAGGCATGTATTTAGACATGTCAACCTCATTTTGGAATTTTAATGGTGTATAATCCTCCGGACAGTATTTAAGCTTGATTTTACCAATTTCAAAATGAAGATCACGATCAATTAGCTGTTGTCTTTGTTTAGCTAAAGAAATTTGGGTTTGACCAACAGATGGGGAATCTTCATTGGCTATAGATATGTTGCCAGGCGTGTGATCGTTTGTTGTCGGCGAAATAGTTTGCGACTATTTAATGTCAGTTTTAAAAATTTATTAGAAAGATATTTAAAATATAAATTAGTTATTATTTAAATATGCTACTTACATCTTTATTATCACAAATATCAAAATCTGCTTCAGTAACTTGATGTGAAAATATATCATCAAGTAAATAGACTTCATATGGGTCGTATGATTCGATAGTACCTATTATATCATCAGGCAAATCTGAATCATTTTGTGGTGGCGGCAACTGTATTTCATTAGATATTATAACATCTGGCGGTGACGGGTAAGCCTTTGTTTCCAACGGCCTCTTCTTTGAAGACCGACTAGTACCCAAGTTATGTCCCGGCGAGCTAGCACTTGAAGTACCATTTCCCATTCCAGGGGTATTTGGCGTCATTGTATCCACACCAGGAGATGGCGTGCTTAAATCAACGGAATTTCTAAATTTCAAAATCTGCACGGCTTCTTTTGAATGATCATTATACGGCCACCATTTGCTTGGCTTTGACCTTTGTTCAGATGAAACATCGACAACGTTACTAAAAATTTCTGGAACCATCCCAGAATCTCGAGCTTCACAACGATAACTATTATTGCTATCTGTTATAACGTAAACACCCTTTGCAGGATATGGAAAGTCTTTGGTGATGCCGTCGTGCGTTATTTGTACATGTACTAGTGTAGGTATCGATGAGTCGTCGTCTAAATTTGACAGGTCAAGCCCAAATAAAGTTCTAAACTCGTTCAAAACAGCCGCAATGTCATCGGCTTCATAACGACGATATGGTAAAAGACTTGCCCTCATCCCTGAAGGAGATAATAAGACTTTAACTTCTTCTGGCTTGGAAAAGTCAGAAGGTGCTAACGGCCGCAAACTTTGATATCTGATAACTGGGTTTACAGCCAGATTAGTCGATGTTATGTGAATATTATATTTACATGATAATATACTAGATAAAATTTTTTTTTTTAAAAAAAAAAAATTAGATAGATATCCAATTAAATAAATCAAAAAAAAAAACACAAATTAAACCCACCATTCATATATTTTTTGCTCGGACTTCGGAAACAAATGCAATTCTCCCATTGGCACTGCACCTTTTCCTATTAATGTTCTATTTGTTTAAAAAAATTTAAATTATTCAAGTATTTATAAAAACTGAATTTCGAAAAGAGTCCGAGAGTATGAAAATGCAAATTTTACCGGCTTATTAAATTTTTTATTGACCTTATAAATAGGTCAAATTGTATTGCTGAGTTTTCAAAATCTTCCCAACTGAAGACTCCCATTTCAGCAATTTCAAGGCCTATAATGATAAATGATAATTAATTCAGATAAATTTATAAACATATAATATTTATAATATTAAATATAACATTACCATCAAGACTAGTTAAATTGTCCAAGGCTGGTGGACGTTCTTCAGCGTCTTCAAGCC
The DNA here is from genome assembly GCA_003550305.1 of Glomus cerebriforme. Taxonomy (NCBI): domain Eukaryota; kingdom Fungi; phylum Glomeromycota; class Glomeromycetes; order Glomerales; family Glomeraceae; genus Glomus; species Glomus cerebriforme. The sequence continues at coordinate 274,380 of QKYT01000031.1, read as the reverse complement.
AGAAGACATATAACTCCCGGACTAACATTTTATCAGTGAATAAAATTTCAAAGTTTTTTTCATTTTCGTCTTTATATTTCCACGTACATGGTATACCTTTCTCTAATAATACCATATAATTAACGACGATTGGATCATTGATGCGCGATAAATTTTCAACTTCAGACGACGGGGCGGAAGTGACAAATGAGCGGAGTTGGTCTCCAGTACAAGTATAAATATATTTACACCACCCCACTTTAATTATATTTGACTGAAAAGTAAGTAAAAAAAAAATTATATGATTGAAACCAAAATCGAAATTAGTAAATAATTTATTCTAAGAAATATAAATACCACTGTAAGAACATTTGTTGTAGTGGATTCAATCGGAGATATTTTGGTTAAACTGGAAGAATCCATGCTGTTATTAGCTTATATAATGCAAATGGAATAGTTCTCAGCCAGTTTTTTTTTTTTTTTGTCGAAGAAATGAAAATGACAAATTTTAAAATAGATGCAATATTTTTCAGTCTACAGAAAATTGGGGCTATCTGCTATATAGTACAAAAAAAACAGTGACGAACTTGCCTTTTTGAAAATTAAAAATTATGGCAAAAATTCTGACACACCTGCGATGTTTACTTATTTTCATTCGCATTGACGTTAATTCAACAATTGTGTGATGGTTGATTAACTGTTAAGTTACACCAATTATAAAATTTTCCTATAATATACGTCTCATCTTTTTTTTTTTAAATACACGTTATTATTTATTTTTACGAGTTTCATTGTCCGTTTTTCTTGTTAAAATTATAATGGCACCAAATGTATTTATTGTAGCTGCAAAACGTAATAATTTTTTTCGTTATATGTTCTGTTCAACACTATTATAGTATTTGTTATTTTATTTTTTAATATTTTATTTCACTTAATTATTCATAAGGAACGGCTTTTGGTGCTTTTGGTGGTACTTTGAAGAATTACACAGGTATGTACTCATTTTAAGATTCGTTCTAATATTATTTATCTAATTTCTGGTTTTTCAACTTACAGCAACTGAGCTTGGTGGAATAGCCGCAAAAGCAGCTATTAATACTTTGCCAAAAAATGTTCCGATTGATTCAGTGATCTTTGGTAATGTTTGCCAAACTGATAATTCTGCAGCTTATTTAGCTCGTCATGTTGGTCATCGCGCTGGTTTACCCATTCATGTACCAGCATTGACTATAAATAGATTATGTGGTAGTGGATTTCAATCAGTTATTAATGCTGTTCAAGAAATACGTGCTGGCGACGCAAATATTGTGTTAACTGGTGGTGCGGAGAATATGAGTAAATCACCTTATACTCTTAATGATGTACGTTGGGGAACCCGTTATGGAATTGATCTTAAGTTGGAAGATTCGTTGGCTGCCACTTTAGTTGATCAATATCCTACAAAAACACCTATGGGTATTACGGCTGAAATTCTGGGCGAGAAATATAATATTACTCGTGAACAAGTAGATGAATATGCGCTAAGTAGCCAAAATCGTTGGGCAGCTGGTAATATTGATAATTTCTCACTATTTATTACATGATTTTGTACTCATTAAAGAATCATTTTAATGTTTATATATAGCCAACGAAGCTGGACGATTTAAACAAGAAATTGTCCCGATTGAAATTAAGACAAAGAAGGGCGTTCAAGTTTTTGATACAGATGAACATCCTCGTCCAAATACCACAATTGAATCATTGGCAAAGCTTCCTTCAGTGTTTAAAAAGGATACCGGTCTCGTTACTGCTGGTAACGCTTCTGGTATAAGTGATGGAGCGGGAGCAGTAATTGTTGCTGGTGAAAATGCTGTAAATAAGTATAGTTTAACCCCTTTAGCAAAAATAGTTAGTTATTTTGTAACGGGTGTTGAGCCTACTATTATGGGAATTGGTCCGGTTTTTGCTATAAAGGGAGTATTAGAGAAAGCCAAATTGAAACTTTCTGATATCGAAATCATTGAAGTCAATGAAGCTTTTGCCGCTCAATATTTGGCTGTAGAAAAAGAATTAGGACTAAATCGCAACATCACAAATACAAATGGGGGCGCTGTTGCTCTAGGTCATCCACTTGCTGCATCGGGCTCTCGTATCTTAGCGCATTTGGTTAGCGAATTACATAGAACAAAAAAACAATATGCTATTGGCTCTGCTTGTATTGGGGGCGGACAAGGTATTATTTTTAGGTTGTTTTCATGTTAATGTTTTTTCATACACTAATATATTATATTCTTCTCTAGGTATTGCAATTATTCTTGAACGTATTTAGGAATAGAAATTTTCATTATGAATTACAACCGGTTATTATTAAAAAACATATAGAGTGTCATTAGATTATTAGCATGTATTTGCTTAATAAATAATATAATAATAAAATAAAAATCGAGTAAGAATACTTTTAAGCCGTTTTTTTGTCAATGAAAAGGGAGAATAATGCGTTAACCTATAATAGCATTTATGCCATTTTATTTTTATTATTCATAATAATTTAAATAATAAATAGGTTATAAAAATAAATATATATATTATTTACTTTTTTGGTAAACTATCCCATATATTCCACAGTTGGCCTAGTAACTATATTTTTTCCGCCAGATCTAATTTTTAATATAACTTTCTTCATCCATTCTTCTCCTTGCATTTCAATTAATCTCGAAATCGCTCTTTTAAAAGCAAATCTTTCTTCTTCACCCGTAAATATAGGTGCATTTTTATTTTGTTCGTTTTTATCTAAATGGAATTCAACATCATGAAATAATGTATGATGATCTTCAGGATGCAATGGAGATTCTTCATTGAATAAATCATGAATTGATGTTTCTGCTGAACAAATTAATATTGCCTAGTTCAAATATAATAATAAAAATTTTTAAAAAGGTATGAAATAAAAAAATACGAATTAATTCACTTTTTACCTTTGTATCATATATAGCATCAATTAGTGTAATAAATCTTCTCGCTTCATTTCTTAATGCAAAATTCATTTGTGGTATATTAGTTAAAATAATTGTATTATAATATTTCATTAATTCTAAATAGTCAGCTGAACTTAAAGATTGATAACATAATTCTTGAAAAGTAAATTTTGCTATATAATTACAAGATTTCGGTACTATTAAAGATCTACCAAGAAATTCCAATTTTCTTTGTACAACGGGATTATTATTTGTCAACATTTTAAATGTAATATTTATGGATTCTGAAGTTTGAGAATTCAATGGATAAAAATAAGCCCGGGTTGTTTCTGTTGCAAGTCTGCGATAATCTTTCCCAGAATTAAGTGTTTGAATTTGACATTTTTGTTTTATAAGTTCAATACACGGAATAAAACTTTTTCGTTGTATTCCATTTTTATAAAGGTCATCAGGGTGTCGATTTGAAGTAGTTATAACAACTACACCACGATTAAATAATTCATCAAAAAGACGACGTAAAATCATAGCATCTGCAATGTCTGTTACTTGAAACTCATCAAAACAAAGAATTATTGCATCATTTGCTAAATCTGTTGCAATTCGTGGTATTGTATCATGAGTTTCATAATTTTCTTGTTTCCAACGATGAATACGATCATGTACATCTAACATAAAAGCGTGAAAATGTACACGTCGTTTACGTTTTGTTGGTAATGTATCGTAGAAAAGATCCATTAACATTGTTTTTCCTGATCCTACGTCTCCATATAAATATAATCCTTTTGGACTATTAATAGAATTGTTTTTAGATTGCGTGCTAAACAATTTAAATAGCTATAATATATAATAAAAAATAGATATTAATGTTTTATTGATCTTATATATTAAAAACAATTTAATTACCTTGCCAAAAACTGCTCCGTTATTTATTTCATCTGTTGCGTCATTAATAAGTGGTGGATCATAATTCAATAGTCGATCGTGCATATCTTGTAAAATATTTACAATGTTACGTTGAAATGAATCTTCTCTTACCATTCCTGAGGCAATAAGTGCATTATACCGCGAAATAGGCCCAACTTTATAGTAAAATATCAAATTATTAATATAAAATATAACTAAATAATTGATTTGAATTTATTATTTACCTTTCGATATTGAAGTATTTTCCGATAAATAATTAGATTCTAAAAATCTCAAATTGGTCTCATCAGCAAATGGACCTTTATAGGATATTTCAGAAGGATCATTATTTGCTTCAATTTCAAGATTTTCATTATGCGTTGCTAAAGAACGTTTTGAAGGTCCTTTGACTTTAGACCTAATTGAATGTGATATTAGCGTGTCCTGTTTTTTAAAAACAGAATACATTCTAAAAATAGGATTGGAGAAGCATGAATGTCGTGTATTAAGTACCAATCTACCATGGTACTGCATTGGTCTAGAAGAGGAATAAGAATAAGCAAGAGTTCGAGTTAATTTACTAAAGATTTCTATTTCTATTATAGTCATTTTCTAACGATAGAAATGAGTGAAAGTAAAATGAGGGATCAAATCGGGAAATATTTCCTTTTTTAATATTTGAATCATAGCGGTGTGGAAAATCTAATCTTATTGTAGACATAATCAGTAATATTTTTTTGGTTTATTTCTCAATATTTCTAGCAAATTCCATTAATTGAATATAAATACGGAGTTCAAATTTCTGTTTCTAAAATTTTCCTCAGCTTATTATATTTAAATTTACGATGTCTGTTCGTTGTTTTTTTGATATTGATATTGGAGATGTACGCGAAGGTCGAATCGTATTCGAATTGGTAAGAATAATATTTTTTTTCAAAACACGAAAAAAGCGCGACTTTATGCATTTATCGCGTCATGATATATGCTATTATGTAGTTTGACGACCTTGTACCAAATACTGTGGAAAATTTTCGTGCGCTTTGTACAGGTAAATCATATCATAAATCCTTAATGATAAATTTAAATAATTTCTAAATCGACAGTACATCATTGAAATTTATCAGGAGAAAAGGGTATTGGTAAATCCGGTCATCCACTTCATTATAAAGGTAGCACGTTTCATCGTGTAATCAAGGTAAGATTTAAAAATATAGTAAATTTTTTTTTCATCTAATTTGTTTATTATTTATTCATTTAATGAAAAAATAGGGTTTTATGGTTCAAGGTGGTGATTTCACCAGAGGCGATGGTACCGGAGGTGAAAGTATTTACGGAGATAAATTCGACGGTCCGTAAACTTGATTATTTTAGTGAGAGAAATTAAAATATATACTTATAAAGAGTTTTCTATAGATGAGGGTTTTGATGTGAAACACGACGAACCTTTTCTATTGTCGATGGCGAATGCTGGAGCAAATACGAATGGTTCTCAGTTTTTCATCACTACAGGAAAGGTATTATAAAAATTATTATAATTTGAATTATTTATCTCAGTTATAATGATTGTTATAATAATTTATTTAATTTCATTCAGGCAACGCATTTAGATAACAAACATGTGATATTTGGTAAAGTGTTAAAGGGTAAATCAGTAGTCCGAGCCATTGAGAATAATCCAACCGGAGCTAATGATAGGCCGATTAAGAAAGTTACAATTGTTGATTGCGGAGAATTGAAAGAAGACGAAGACGATGGCGTTTCAGTTCCAGCGGACGGTGACATTTATGAGGATTGGCCCGGTAATATTCAAAATTTTTATTTTGATTTTATTAAAATTATGTTAAAAATATTTCATATTTTATAAAACTTATAGAGGATGAATCTGGACCTTCAAGCCCTGAAAATTTGTTAGAAACTGCTCAAAAAGTTAAAGACATTGGCAATGATTATTTCAAAAAAGGAGATTATTTAAATGCAAATAAGAAATACTCCAAGGTATTGTACCGTATGAAAATTTAAGAACATTTTTGATTGTACATTGTTATTTTCTACTTTAATTAAAAATGGAATATTTATTTCTTTTTCTTAATAGGCAATTCGTTATTTGAATGAGAAAACAACATTTGAAGATGATGATCCACCAGAACTGGAAAGGAAATTCTATTCGCTTAAAATCCCATGTTATCTTAATAAAGCTGCATGTGCACTTAAATTAAATAATCGGCAAAGTGCTGTTGATGATACTACCACAGTACTTGAAATGTCACCAGAGTATTTATCAGATACAGATAAGGCTAAGGCATTATATAGACGTGGAAGTGCTAAAGTTGGTATGAAAGATGAAGAAGAAGCCATAAAAGATTTACAGGAAGCTTTAAAATTAAATCCTAAAGACGCTGCTATTGTAAAAGAAATGGCTATAGCTAATCAAAAAATTCAAGCTCGTGAGAAAGCACAAAAGAAAGCATTTGCAAAAATGTTTGATTAAAAATTTTAGAAAATCTATTGGTTTTAAATAAAACCTTTATTTCTTTCTTTTATTCTTTAAGGAACCATTTTTTGTTTTATTATTCTTTTTAAATGTTTCAAGTGCCTCTTTAACTTTTTCAGTTTGTTTGGATGTTGAAGAAATTTCAAATTTCTTTTCAGGAAATCCAAATTTTTTTTGTATATAGGGTAATTGAATTATTAAATTTTGTCCAACGCTAAATGTACTAGATGATAACCAATATAAGCATATTGCCTATACAAATAAGAAAAATAATAAATAATATAAAATAATACAAAAAATCAATCAACCAAATTTAACATTAAACTTACCATAGGTGCTTGGGTAGCAACAGGTATCATTAGCACAGATAATCCTCTACTTAAATTTTTTAATATTTTTGACCTAATACTTGGTTGATATTTAGTAAACCAGGAATGTATCTAAAAAAAAATTATTCTCACATTTTTTAATTGATAATTTAGACGGATTATAATTATTTAAAATTCACATTTAATTACCTCAATATTCAGAAGATTAGTAAGCCCTATTGCTAAAGGGAAGATAAATGTAGGATCTGTTAACGTTAAATCATTAAACCATAATATTCCACCATTTATTAATGTATCTGTTGACATATTATCAATAGAGGTTATAGCGTCTATATTATTTATGTTTGATGTAGAGCTAACAATAGTGGTTTCAGGGATAGTTAAGCTTGTATTTGTGTTGAAGTTTGATTTTGTAGTAGAATCTACCATATGCCTTAAAGTTAATGAATTACTTATGAAGAGTGGTATTTGTACCCAAGGTAATAAATAGTTTCTTATAGGAGAACATTTATTTGCTTTATATATTTCTCTAATTTTTGCTTTAAACTATATTATAAATATAATTCAAATTACTTGAATATTAATAACAAATAGAAATATAATTTTATTTACGTATTATAGAATTATAAACGACCAACCTTATTTGTTAATTCGCTTTGAAATTCTTCATAAGTTCCATTTCGTTTTTTAACTTCTCTTACAACCTCATGTTTAAGCTTTTCAAATAGTTCCATTATTTGTGGTTGTAAAGACAGTATCCTTGCACCACTTTTTTGTTGAATAATGGCAATGGGTAAAGTTATAAAGGTACGGAGTATTATTGTTGATATTAATATAGTTGCCCACCATGGAAGACCTGCTGAATTGTGTATAAATTCAAGAATAGATTGGTTAAATGATATTATGAAATTGACATCATTTGTAGGTAAATTTTCAGGTAAAGTATCAGTAAGAGTAAGTGTTGATGGAAGTGTGGAAGGAGGAGAATAATCTATAATTTTGTTTGTATTGGAATTTGTTAAAGAGGCTGAAGTTGAGAAAAAATTTCTTTGATTTGAACAAACAATATTTTTAACTTGATAAAATCCATTGTATCGAAATGAATTATAAAGAAATGAATTATTTAAAAATGAATTCTGACGCAAATTTCTACTCGGAATAATTTTATAAAACTTTAGCATAATTATAAACTGAAATATATCTTCACGAGGAATTTTTCCAATAATACTTTTCTGAGTTCTTCTCATTACACGTGATTTCATATAAAATATTACAGTATTACAATTTATTTTCTTGAATATTTTGGCCAAAATTAAAGAATTTGCTAATTTTGCCCTAACTTTGCATAAATATATATAGTTCTTCACTTTACTTCAGACAACTATTATTTTATAAAGTAAATATTATGAAAATAGTAAAAATTTTTTTTTTTTAACAAAAAGTTCTGAAACATTTATTAAATATTTATTTATAATTTTAATATAAAATATAGATTTCTATTTATCTTTTATAAATTCTCCTTATCCTTCTTGTTAGTATAATACCAGTACATATAACAAATAGCTAAATCATCACCAGTATATATGCCAAGTAACCAAATACATTTTTTATTTATTATCAAAATACTATATGTAGATTCTGTTTAATATAAAATAATATTTTTTTTTTAAAGAATAAAATTAAGTTTTTTTTTTTTTTAAATAAGTTAATCATAGTTTATTAAAATTAATATCAATTGACAATTATATAATAATAAAATACAAATATATCTTTTATATTAGAAAAGCATAACTTATCATGCAAAATGGTGATTTATAAGAATAGATCTCTTAATATATGTTTCATCAACCATTTTCTAATCTTATACCTGTGAGAAATTAACTAGTCTATTATACAAATCTATACTATTATTATTTAAATCTAATATTAAATCTAATTTTTCATATAAAATGCTATTGTACAAATCATCTAATAATTTATATTGACTATATTTCTACTAAATTAATTTATTATACTAAGCTAAGACTTATATAAGCTATTCCTTTAAAAAAGATATGTTACTAATGGTAAATACCTTTTATGTCCATTTCGTGATGTTTGTAAGCATAATCACGCAGCTCAACAAGCACAAATAAATAGTTCATTATATCAACAAGAAATAAAAGCTGATTTAGTAAATTATTTTAAAAATAAGCATAGAGTACTTCCAGCGGAAAAGAAAAATGAACTAATTTACAATGGTGATGTAGAAATAGCATTTAATGAGATTGTAAAGATATTTGAAATTCAAGGTAAAGTGCTTTTTAATTATTTATTGATAACAACATTGCTAATTTACTTTACATTATAAAAAGGTGGAGCAATTTTTCAAGCCAATAGAGTACAATCAGATGTTAATAATAATCCTTTTCATCCAATTACGCCAAATAATCATGGAACAAGTAGTAGCTTTGGAGCACCACCTAAACCTATAGCAAAACCACAAAAACCTTCGAGGATTCTTTGAGCAGTTCAACAAAACTCTCAAGAAACAAGCTCATTTGCATCTGAAAAAAGAAATACTAAAAGAATAAGAAGAAACATCTGAAATTCTAAAGTATATTTTGAAATTATTATTTATTTATTATAATTGATGCTATATTAATGAAACTTACATTTATTTAGGAACAAACTAAAGAAACATTAATAAAAATCCCACTCAACCTGAAATTTCTGATGCAATTGATTTTCCTATGCAAGAATTGCGAAGTCCCCTTACTTTTATTCCTCAATTTTTTGCTCCTTATGATTCTTACGCACACTCTGCATATCCTTTTACTAGCATTCATCCTTCTCCTTCTAATTATGAATATTTGTCGCTTCTCCTTCAAATAACTATACCTTGAGTAGTAATTCATTTACAGATGTTAATAATAATTCAAATGCAAAAGGACAAACTGGATATATCATTTGACATAATAAAATAAAGAAATCTTCATTTTTTTGCAAAATTCAAAAAGTTAAAAAACTGAAATATAAAAAAAAAGCTTATTTCTCTATTTTTTTAAATAAACTTTTTGTGGCATTTATATTTTATTTGAAGAAAGACGTTTAAAAGACAAAAAATTTTTTCAAATATCGTTAATTAGTTATATATCAGTATTATCACATTACAAATATGAAATATCACACTTGAACATCACGCGTCTGGGTCAAGATTCACGCATGAGGTGGGTCAAGATTCATATTTTTGCTTCTCAGCCTCAAGCTCAGTGATACGCTGTTTCAATACTTCAAGTTCGGATAACATGATTATTAATATTGTTTTTTATATGATAGGAAATATTCAATGTTATGTGTAAAAATTTTTTATTAATACATGCGAAAAATAAATACAAGATCGGGACTTAGCCCGTAATACATAACGTCTATGCTAGTGTCCTATACAATTATTTTTTGATTATCTCTTCTACACGGCGCTTCTTATTTGCGGGTTCTTTACTGGCTGATACCCTATCCTCTAAAATCCTCTTCACGTTCTTGCGTAATTCGGTTGAGTCCTTGAGTGCTAGTGATATTCAGTCTTGCTCATATAGTAGATACTTTTAGTACTGTGGAGGATGAAATACCAATCAGTTACTGTTTACATAAAAAATTAGCACTATGCGCTAGTAATGCACAAATCGAAAAAATAATGCTGAAAAAAATCTCACCTGTCATGAAGATACCATAAACATATTCATACTCTGAGTCGAAGGTCCGTTCTCTTGAGCATATCTAAGTTCATCACTAGGTTTCACACTTCCACCGCCGGGCTTCACACTTCCACCGCCGGGTTTCACACTTCCACCGCCAGGTTTCACCTTTTCAAGCTCCGCCTAACGGCTTCCAAGCTCCACCCAACGATTTCCAAGCTCCACCTAACGATTTTCAAGTTCCACCCAATGATTTTCAAGCTCCACCTAATGATTTCCAAGTTCCACCCAACGATTTCCAAGCTCCACCTAACGATTTCCAAGTTCTACCCAACGATTTCTAAGCTTCACCTAACGATTTCCAAGTTCCACCCAATGATTTCCAAGTTCTACCTAACGATTTCCAAGCTTCACCCAACGATTTTCAAACTCGACCCAACGATTTTCAAGCTCTACCTAACGATTTCCAAGCTTTACCCAACAAGTTCAAATTCCAACTAAATTGGCGAAGGATCCTAAAAATATATAAAGTCAACCTATTATCCGAAGTAGAAACGTAAAACCTATTTGTAACCAGTCACCAGCAAAATCACATGTACAGAAACTGAGCTTTCGAATCTTACCAATTTGCACTGTCACCAGTCTATTATACCGTAATAACTTTAGATGAAAAAAGATAAGTATTCAGTTCAAAAAAAAAGAGGAATAAAGTGATTTACCTTTATATCATAGTAATTTAAACGAAAATGTACATAATCTAAAAAAGCAAAGAAGAATAAAGCTAAGATTTACTTTTATACCATAGTAAATCTAGATAAAGAAATGCAAGAAAAGTGCATAGTCTAAAAAGAGGAATAAGATGAAGACTTACCCTATAACGTGATAAATCTAGACGAAGAAATGCAAGAAAAGGTGAGTGTATAATCAAAAAAAAGTGAAGACTTACCTTTATACTATAGTAAATTTGGATGAATAAACGCATAAAGAGGTAGCATATGGCCCAAAAAAAAGATATATAAATGAACACGTTTTTTTAAAAGAAAACATTTATTATATTACACAAAACATAGATGACATAAAAATTAATTTGATTGGGTAATATCATGTGATAACGGATGTATCATCAGAATTGGTCGATCAGAATTTTTGAATGCATTGCACAAAAAGTTGACCAATAAATTTGACTGTAGAACGATCAAAAAATCGATTTTTGTGAACCATCAAAAACATAGGTCAGTTTGGTCGAGTAGACAGAAATAAACAAAAATAATACCTGATTGGCTGGCTAAACCGTTCAACCACAATCAGTCAAAATCATTTCAAAATTGAACTCTGATTGCAAACTTTGATTGGTTTTTTGTTTTAGTGATCAAAACACTGATCGAACAATTCTGAAGTAGACTATCATGATAATAGATAAATAAACGGGCCAACTCAAGGTTACAGTTACTAATTTTACCAAATAAAGGGGATGTCTAAAGCCGTATTCGATCACGTGACTTTATTAAATTTGTCACCCTCTATGACACACCTCTTTTTTTCATTTTTATTATGTATTTCAGGGACTTTTTGATGTGTGAAATTTTATTTGTCACACACCTATATATCACATGATAATATAAAATTCACGTGATCAAACACGGCTTTAGACTACCCCCATATTTAGGGGAACGGGTACAGATTTTTATCCTGTCCCCCTTTCTCTTAAATATGATTGGTTTAAAATTGAAATTGCCAGCCACAAAATTTATTGGATGTTTTTTTCTTAGAAAATATTTTTTGTTCGCGGCCTTTGCGCAAAAAAAAATAATGCAAAACTTCAAAAAAAATATTTTGATTTCATATTTAACAAAAAAAAAAAAAAATTTCAATATCTTTAAATAAAATTTAATAAAAAATAAAAAATACAAAGAAATACTTTTTATTCATACATAAATATTCAGTTAATTGACAAAATTTAGTTCTAGTAGACTCACTAAACAATTTTATTTATTTACAAAAGCTAGTTTAGTATAACTAAAGTGCTGAAATTATGCTACAAAATAAAGAGCATATTCGCGCACAATAAATTCCATTATAAAAAATAATAATACCTCCATAGATATTCACTCGAACATAGTGAAAATTAATATGCAAGTAGTTCCATACCTGTTGAGCAACTCTGCTTATTGATAAAAGTCAGTTTATTTGTAAAATTATATGGTATAAATTTTATATTAAAAACCGCTTCTGTTATGAAAAATAAAGTGTTAAATGTGAAAAATATTCATAGCTTTATAAATAATACATCATATCTAAGCCAGTGTTAAAAAATATTTATTTTTTCAAACTTCTAAAATATTTAAAAAGGAAGGGAAAAGAAAAAGAGAAAGGAAAAGAAAGAGTGAGAGAAGTGAGAGAAGGAGCGCGTATTGTGTTGTGTAAAAGTAAACAATAAATAAGAGCTGATGTAGCTCAGTGGCTGATGCAGGGAGAACAGAATAAGATTTCCCCATATTTTAGTATCGGGTGCACGTGTTCTTAGGATCATAAACGTGAGATTTTTCATTTTAAATCAGTTAACAGTTAATCCACATTTACCTGAGCAATAAGTGCACCAATGAGCAGACGTATGCAATCTTCAATTTTAAGCAATGCTTTTCCCACGACTTTTTCAAAGCTAAAATAGGAAGAAGCTATATTAATAATGGAATAAAGTTTTTGTCCCATATGTTTTATTAATATTCATTAATTAATAGTTTCAAATGTTTCATGAGCAATGTTTTTTTCTTTTACCCTTCTAATAAAGCTAGGAACAATAAAGGATTTTGTCAGGCGTTTGATGGTATTACTGATAGGTCATGTGGTTTGGCGTGTCGGATTAAGTCATATATGACTCATCCAGTATGCAAAAAACATGACAAACCAAAGTTTGTCGCTGCAATTCACGCCAAAGAATATTTGAAGTCCATTCCTATATACTCATCTTTAACTAACGAATTCATGAATAATTTGGCCACTTATTTTACCGAACGTAGCCTCAATCTTAAGCGCCCTGTTGAAGGAGGCAGGTTTTACGTCATGCATAGAATTGGTAAGTATATAAATGAAACATATAAAAATTAAGTATAGTTTAATGTCAATTATCTATTTCAATTAGATATTTAAGATCAACCGGAACTTTATAAAATCGGTCTCGATATTGGTAATGAATCTTGTGATTTCGAAGAACGTATCTCACAACATGAAGAAAGTCCTTGCAACGCGATTTTCGCAGAAGGGTATGTTACTCCTACCCATTCTGATTGCCGTTTAGTTGACGGATTAATCAGAAAACTGTTTGCTGGATCGCGAGTTGAATTTAAATGCAATTGTAACAGCCACCATATCGAGTATTATGATGATGCAGCATTATCGATCTTTGAACGTGTTGAATACTGGTTTTATAACAATCCAACGGGTCCAATAACTGACAAGATTCAGAGTTTAATTTCCTTTTCTCACTCTTCTTAGCTTATNCNNTTTATTGTAATTTCAAGTANTTNATGCTTATCCTGTTTATTCACTTTATTGTAATTTCAAATACTTAATGCTTATCCTGTTTATTCACTTTATTGTAATTTCAAGTACTTAATGCTTATCCTGTTTGTTCACTTTATTGTAATTTCAAGTACCGTATAGTTCCGAAATTAAGCATTACCCGAAAATAAGCATCTTTACATATAAGAAATAACCCAAAAATAAGCACTCTTTTGATAATAAATTTATGATATCTCGGCCAATATTTATCCTAGAGATATGAAATAACTACCATTGGAATCCTCTCATTGAGACGAATCCAATGAGCTAAATTACATTAATTTCTAATCACTGGATCACAAGATATCCTAAATACAAAATTAATATAAATATGATTTTTTTTAAAAAATTATACACCGAAATTAAGCATCCCTATAACAAAAAAAGTGTGCTTAATTTCGGAACTATACGGTACTTAATGCTTATCCTGTTTGTTGTAATTTCAAATACTTAACATTTTTAATAAAATATCACCGGTGAACAAATTGTTACTTTGCTAAGAAAAAATTTTTTTATTAATACATGAAAAAATAAATACAAAGTTCGGGACGTAACCCACGATAAATGACAATTTTTTCTATGTTAGTATACATGATTATTCTTTTTTAAGGTATTCTTGAACCCAGCCTTTTTATTTTTAGGCTCTTTCTCGGCGTCCACCCTATCCTTTAATAACCCAACAATAACCTCCATCACCCGCTTAACGCTTTTGCGTAATTCAGCTCATTTTCTTCCTTAGCGATGTCCTTTGATACTCGATTTCACTCATACATGAAATGCCCTCTGAGATATAAAGGAGAAAGTATCAATCCGTGGCTGTGGTGATAATTCCATACAGATAGTCATAATCACCTCCGATTGCATCATCTGCCTTTCGTTTTCTCTTGTTAGTTTGATAGGCACGATTCAGATGAATCCGTGATCCATAGTGTTATAATCCGGATGAATCCGCGATCCATAAGTTTAATCCGTAATTAATTTTTGATCTGGATAATTGGCGGATCCATCCAGATTCATCCACTTTGTTTCATAACAGACTGACAGCACGTCCTTGAAGGGTGGAGGGTGGAGGAGGGATGGGATTTTTTTTAACTTTTTAATTTAAGAACATTACTAACGTTCTTCTTTTTCTCTTTTTTTACAGAAACGAACTTTTCGACACTGACTTACCTAAAGGTAATTTCAAGGGGTGGAAGCCTGGAAGGGTTTTTTTAATGTTCTTTTCTTTCTCTTTATTGTAGGAACGGATCTTTCGGCACCAATAGCACGTCTCTTGGAGGTAATTTTGAAGTGTGGAGGGGGTTTTTTTAACTTTTTAATATGAGAATAGTGCTAACATTCTTTCCTTTTTTTTAGGAATGATCTTTTGGCTTGAGTCCAGCTTGGCTCAAGCACTCAAGCTAGTATAAAAAATTGCAAAGGTGCTAGGAGATAATTGAAAAATTAAGTTTCATTAATTATATTATCCCCTTCAAGCTTGATACGAATTTGTTGATAAATTAAATTAGTACTAGGAAGTTTTTTACTTTTTTTTGAAAATGAGGTGATTGATACATTTTTTTATAAATTTTGGGAAATGGAAATGGCAATTAGAATGAGCTAAAAATCTTTATTATGATACAATACATAATTAATCTAATTAGTTAATAGTTCCAATGTATACAATAGGCGATGCAGTAATATCATCTAAATTTACTTAATAATATAATTTGTATATTATTTGCAATTTTCACTTTAAATTAAATAAAATGATAATCCACTAAATACTGTATATATAACCAAATTATATTTATTTAATAATTTGTTATAAACAATTAACATAATATACATAACAACACTAAGGATAACATTCTGTAAAAAGAAAATAAAATTTGATTATTTAGAAGTTGAATTGAGGGCAACATTTTAGAATTGCATTTTAAAAATATGATTTTTTTGAATAATTTGGAATTCATTCTAGTCCTTTTTGGTCCCATGATATTCCCTACATCAGAAAATATCATTCTTTTAGATGCCGAAGATGCTGCAGGTACAGATAAATATTTACGTGCTAATGTTGCTATATGGGAAAAATACTTTTCATTATGCGCCCACCAGGTGAAAGGATTTTCCTTCCAATCAATTTCATCCAATTTTAAGTATTCTTGTACTTTATCATCTATGGCCATTGGTCCAGATTTTTGAAATTTTGTGAAAACTGAGTTTTTATATTTAACTCTTGATTTTGGTTTTATAAAATTAGAATGATTTGAATTTAATGGAGATTGACTATCACTATGACCTTCCAGTTTTAATTCTTCAACTTTGTCACATAATAATTCTTCTGTTTATAATTGAGTATGTACAGATATATCTTTAAGACTTTTTGTATGAGGGTCTAACAAGATAGCCAAAAAAATGTTGGGATTTTAAAAATCCCAGTAATAACATAAGCTTTCATATAGTTTTTCTTTAACTTTATCTAACAATCCAGATGTATTTACAGGTACAGTATATTAATTTGATGTTGACTAGATTCTTCCTTATCAAATACATTCTCATTATTCTAAACCATCAGTAACTGGTAATGGTAATAAAGGTGGTGATGAGAGCTGTAAAGAATATCTTGTTAATCTTCCTTTGATTTCTTCAATTACTGGATTTATAATACTATATGTACAATAGGAGCTACCACCTAAATAATCAGTTGCTTTTGCAAATGGTTCCAATACATCAACTAAATTTTGTATTAGATTCCATTCTTATATAGTAATCATAATTTCTCCCAATTGTTTAGAATCTTTTTTTGAATTGATATCAGTTTCATGAACCAATCAATAATTATTGCATCTCAAAGAAGTAATAATCTTTACCACACATAATAAAAACTATTCCACCGCATTTTGCAATCTTAAATTATACATAAATATTTATCAGTTTTTTTTAATTTCCTAGCAATTACATTTAAATAATTAAATTAGAATTTATTTTTATTAATAATTCTAACAAAAATTAATTACCTCATTATTATTTCCTTTATTTAAACTTTTTTGGACATCTTCTAACTTCTTAGTCTGCTTTGGTCTTAAGAAAAAATTTATTAATCATTTTACCCTTTGAATTAATTTTTTCACTAACATCAATCCCTTCCCAATAATTAGCTGTAACGTATGTAACACACAGGCATGCCATTCAATTCCATCCATACTTTTTACACTAATTGTAATAAAATACACTTTAGATTGCAAATTCCATTTACCAAGAATTTCTTCAATAGAATTTTTAATGTTTTTAGAGATATATGTATACCTGATATAGGAAAGTGTAAGTGTGATTTCACAAAGATTATATTATTGATTAAGGTATGAACATGTGATGTCAAGAAAATCATAATTATTTTGTGTTATTCACAAATCTAATGTGAGAAAAACAGAAGTAATAGTTTTAACAAATCAGCTAAAGCCTTAAAAGTATAATTATAAGCAATATGAATCATAGCTTTAATATTTTTAGAATCTGGCATATCAAATTTTGAATCTAATTCATAAATAAGTCTACGAAAAGATATGCATTTAACTATTCTTAATGGTTAAGCTATATCAAGAATAAAGTCTACTAAAAATTGGCGTAACTTAAGTGAATGACTTTCATTATGTTTTTTAGTTATTTTTTTCATCTATAAAAAAAATTTTTAGTAAAAAATCTCTATCAAAAAATAAATTATACTATTAAAATAAATTATTATCTGAATATTAATTTGTTCTGAAAAAAGTTCATGCTTATTTATTAAATAATTTACGCAATTCTTAGTAGAACCACCTGTTTTATACTCTTTTTTATATGAAATATTTATGCCTATTATTTTCAAATTACAGATTGCAAATTGCTCACCATTACGAATTTCTATATTGAAATACCTTCAAATCCAACTTGTTTTTTCCCTTTTATTAGTAGTTCTTTTTATATCATTAGGATTTTCTAATAGTTTGTTAAGATTTTCTTCCATACTTGACTAATAAGTAACTGAAAAGATGCAACTGAAAATAACATGAAATATATTTAAAAAAATAGATGTGTCAAATTATTAGAAAGGCAAAAAATTCTCCTATTAATTATAATTAATATGTATAAAATAAAGTTTGTTGACAATTTTATTTAATTGAATTTTTTTCACAATAAAAAGATCAATTTTAATAATAGTTATCTGGATTATTTATCCAGATTCATCCATCTTTTTTATTCAGATTCATCCAAATCATCCGCTTTTTTTCATCTAGATTCATCCATCATCCGGCTAAATTCTAATGGATGATCTATTTACTTTGGATCAGATTATCTACTGGATTAATGGATTAACCAGATCTGGATTATAATACTAATCTAAATGAAGCTAATAGCGATTTGATATTATTTTCCCTCTATTATGGCAATTAATTCTTCAATGCACTTAATAGCATAATCAATACAACTTCTGCTTTCTTTACTAATGACTTCTAATTGCAGATTCAAGAAGATTTCTTTTCTGGTAAGTTTTTTGACCATTCAAATACATGCATGAA
Source organism: Glomus cerebriforme (assembly GCA_003550305.1). Classification (NCBI taxonomy): domain Eukaryota; kingdom Fungi; phylum Glomeromycota; class Glomeromycetes; order Glomerales; family Glomeraceae; genus Glomus; species Glomus cerebriforme. The sequence goes on along the minus strand of QKYT01000031.1, from coordinate 255,954 downwards.
GAATGGTTGAAATATATTTACAATGAACAACTTTGTTACTGTTGGCAACTGTCCCCATGTTATTTATCCTAATTCAAATATCATTAATATAATAATGAAGAATCTTGTCTTCGTCCTCAATGTTATGAGTCTCTAAAGATAAAATTAATTATATATAATTTACACAACAAAGAAATGACATACAAATACTTGGTGTAAATTGTAAAATAGCTGTTATTTAACTATCTTCAATACCATATTTTACTAATATCTCTTTCAAACTGTGATAGATTAAAATGCACATTTGGCTTTTCTTTGAGAGTTTTGGCTCTTAGTCTCTTTTACGAGAAGTATTGTTAGTCTACCTTTAAATCCATAACTAAATAATTTTTATTTAGACATATCAAGAAAGGAAAAACCAGTAATTTTTTTGTTGTATAGTATTTTAAAGTCATCATTATTGAGCTTAAAATTCTGCCTTTTCAAAAAATTGATAAGGATTTCTAAATTCCAGTTTTCAATTAAGTAAGTCATATTCAGCTGTTGAAATAAATATAGCGCTTTTACTGTATATAGTTATTAAGCTTAGATAAAAAATAGTATTATGTTCCAGAGTGAGATAAAAATTCATTTCTATTTGAAAAAAAAATACTAGGTGTTAATATAAATTTTTATATTGTACAGGTATTACATCATTACATATAACTGCTTCTCATATACATTTATTAAAATTAAGGTTTTCAGGCAAAATTCATTTTGAATTTTGTGAAATGACGAAACTCCAAATAGTAAAGTTAAAACTATTGATAAAATGTTTTGTCATTGGCAAAATTTTAACAATTGCGAAATGAAAAAATTGTTGCAAAACTCTGTAGCCAATCAGATATACAGTATATCAGGTGATCAGTAAATCTGCACATTTTGACAAAATATTCGTGTTCACTACAAAATAAAGAAATAAGAAATGTTAGTTGTTGTTATACTAATATTTCTTAAATCCTCTTCATAAATTGCAACTCACCCAAGACCGTTTGGTGTTCATTACAAAATAAAGAAATAAGAAATATTAGTTGTCATACTAACATTTCTTAAACCCTTTTCACAAATTGCAACTTACCCAAGACCGTTCGGTGTTTATTACAAAATAAAGAAATAAGAAACATTAGTCATCATACTAATGTTTTTTAAACTCTCTTTGCAAATTGCAGCTCACCCAAGAATGTTTGGTATTCACTACAAAATAAAGAAATAAGAAACGTTAGTTGTCATACTAATGTTTCTTAAATTCTCTTCGCAAATTGCAACTTACCTAAGACCATTCGGTGTTCACTACAAAATAAAGAAATAAGAAATGTTAATTATCATACTAACTTGTCTTAAATCCTCTTTGCAAATTGCAACTTACCCAAAATAAAGAAGAAAGAAATATTAGTTATTATACTAATGTTTTTAAACCCTCTTCGCCAAATTTCAACTCATTAAACAAGTTCCTAAGGCCATTCACAGGTAGAATGCTGTTCAATTGGGCATATACCTGATTGATAACTATTAAAATAATTAGTTAACATAGTATATATATCAGATTAAACAAAAATTAGTGATCAATAAGNNACATACCNGATTAAATANAATATAAGTAATTGGATTGACCGATTTATAGTTATTTTATTAAGTGACAAAATCAGCAACCCGATTTGTAATAATTTGTAAAATCGACCTTCATAAAATTTGACCTAAATTCGGCTGATTTTAAAAAAATTCACCTAAATTAGTAATGATGCACAGTTCAACCCATATTCGACCTTGCAGAATAATATCTGAATTGCATACTAATTTTTATTAAAATTAAACTTATATTCGACCTGCAGACTAATGGTCGAATTATCACTGAATTACGCACTAATTTTTATTAAATTAAACTTATATTCGACCTTGCAGANTAATGGTCGAATTATCACCCTTTTTTAAACAAAAATACAAAAAATGATGGCTGAATTACATGCTATAAAATAATAACGCAACATGTTGTTCACTTCCAATATAATATTAAAATATCATTATAGGTATATGTGGAGAACGTGTATCAATTAACATCGTTGAATCAAGCTGTGTATCGATTTACATCATTGAATCAAGCGATTCTACTA